>JASDQU011400608.1:8502-39077 GCA_032191745.1 Picea mariana | reverse complement strand
CTTTGTCTCTGATAAACAAACACAATGGTTCAAATGGTTACCCTTGGCAGAATGGTGGTATAACACTTCCTTTCATACTGCAACAAAAATGACACCATTTATGGCACTCTATGGATACCACCCTCCTTCCATCACTTCTTATCTAAAATAAAAATCTAAGGTTCAAGCAGTGGAAGATCACATCGAGCATCAACAACAAGTTCTCCAAATATTAAAGGACAACTTGACCATGGCACAAAATCGCATGAAACAACAAACAGATCAACATCGTAGTGACAAAAGTTTTGAAGTAGGGGATTGGGTGCTTTTTAGACTACAACCATACAAACAAATGTCCCTCAAGCAATCCAAGAAGGATAATAAATTATCACCAAAGTACTATGGCCCTTATAAGATGTTGCAAAAGATTGGTACTATGGAATACAAGTTGGAGTTGCCTGGATCTTCACGAGTACACCCAGTTTTCCATGTTTCATGCTTAAAGAAGGTTATAGGGGACAATACCCCAGTTCAAACTATATTTCCAAAACTTGACGAGGAAGGAAAAATCATATTGGAGCCTGAAGCCATCACTGACACAAGAATTCGCCAGTTGAGGAATAGATCCATTTCAGAGTATCTCATTAAATGGAGGAAACTACCGACTGAAGATTCCACTTGGGAAGATGAGTCTTTTATACAGAAGCATCCAGATTTACTCAAACGTTGTGGACAAAACTTTTCTAAAGGGGAGGGGCATGCTAAGCCCTAAATAGTGGATCATCACCCCTTAATTGGGGCATACTACATTAGTAATGTTATTTTATTTATGTCGTCTTTATTCCATTAGTTGTAATTTTACCTCCTAGTCTCCTATATATACCAAGGAGACATTTTCATTTTGAATCATCTTGGAATTGAACATTTATGTGGGCATAAGGAGGTTTCCCCCTCCAAGAGGCTTATTATCTGAATTTATCTCTTTTTCAAGGCATTGATTACTTATTCTTAGGTTTTTCTATGTTATATTGATATTTGGTTCCTAACATCAATCGAAGATTGCATCGATGAGACCACTTTGGTAGACTCGTCACTCTCCAAGAGAAGAGTGACATCAACTGATGATTGCATTGGCACAACCACTTCCTCAACCACTGGTTGAATAACATGTGAGACAGCATGGTTAAGAGATGCATCATGCCCCCAAAAAAGAGTGGTATCAACTGAACATTGCATCGACATGAACACTTCCTCAACCACTGGTTGAATATATTGTTGGGAAACCAAATATGACTCAAAACTAGAAGATCCTTTAGACAAGGACCACACTCTTCGTACTACGAAGATAACAGGGCACAAATGAGTAAGGTGATATCCCTTGCAAATCTTATAAGGGAACTTGGGATCATGTCCCATTCATCTAGTTTTATCAACTGAATCAATGCCCCAACATGACTTGCAATGGCCGATGGGTTTCCCCCAACACGACTTGTAGTGGATAGGTGTTGATCTCCAACATGACTTGCAAAGGTTGGTGATGTTTGTCTAGTAGAACTAATAATGACTAGTCTCGTGCCCCCAGCATGACTTGCAGCAGATGGTTTCTTGTCTTCAACATGACTTGCAACGGATGGTTTCTTGTCTTTAACATGACTCATAGAGGTTGTTGACATAATTCCAACATGAATAACATAGGTTTGTTTGACACTCCCAACATGAATAGAATAGGTTGGTTTCATGCTCCTAGCATGACTAACAGATGTTGGTAACTATTCTTCAACATGACTCGTAGATATTGTTGACATAAATCCAACATAACTAGCAAATGTTGGTAGCTAGATGCCAGTATGACTTCAGGGACTGGACTCGTGACCCTAACATGAATAACATTGGTTGGTGGCACGTCCCCAACGTGACTAACATAGGTTGGTGAATTCTTCTTCTTACTCTTTCTTTTCCTATTCCCTTTAGACTTTTGGTTACTGGTAGAAAGACTTTCACCAGAAGAGGGAGAAGGAGTAGACTTCGTGGATACATAAGGTAAAGGATCAACATCCATAAGATGCCCATGCCATAAGGTGATTATATGAAAAGCATCAAGATCATTCAGAACATTTAGAGTGGTCCACAACCAAAATAGTAACCCAACATTCAACCCAGAAATATTCAAAGTGGCCATCAAGGGGGCACAAATGTTTCCAAAGAAAGGAAAAGCACAAGAATCTCCTTATGAAGGGGTCCTTAGGTTGGTATCCTCAAAACATTTGGCCATATTGTTCTTATGCATAGGTTCATCCCTTGTGAGAATGTTCATGTCCATAGAATTCTCATGCATTGACTCTGGCGAACTAGTGGTATAAGAATCTATGCCTTCAAAGAGGCAGCTCCATGCTTTCAAAAGAAATACCAGGGGTCCTTTCCAACCAGTGGAGCGATTGGTCAACCACCTTGAATCAATGATCCAAAAGCAGTGATATAGACACAACCTAAGGAAAACTATACAAAGAAACACTCCACTAAAAATTGCTAAGAGAAAAATCACATACAAACAACTTCTCTAAAAATTCAGCCTAGGTGGATAAGGTCTTGAGTCCAAAGTAATGGAAAAGTGGAAAGGAACCTTTCGGATACCAAAACAGGTTAATCAAGTCTCGAGACTGATGAACGAAGGAGTGAGAAGAATTTACCCCGACCTCCACTTACTAGCCCTACCCGGTGCAAGTAACCCTCACTTCGTGAGGCACCCTACGGGGGTATTGATAGCATAATACAACTTATGCATCATGTACCCCGAGAAATCCCTCCCAGTCACCTATGAGATACCTAGAAAATGAAACGAATGATACCAACTCACAATCAACGTCTGAGGAAATAGTCGACAGTCGGGGTCGAACATATAGGCAGAGTATAAAATCCCGAAGCCTTGAAAGTAGCGCATCTCAGGGAGGTATGGGAACTGATGAAACCCCAAAAATACAATCTCTCTGCAACGCTCGGTCAAGATTTGGAGGGGTTATCTCCTTGGCTCTTCCTTACGCGACCTCGTGTTTGGATTTTGTATGAGAGGAGTTTCCCAGTGACACTTCTACAACAATTAGGTTTGAATCTCCCTAAATTAGACTCCTATGTTTGTTTACTGACCTTGGAGAGTTATCTCTCCAATCCTAATCCAAGGGCCTAACCCTAAATTTGTTTGTGAACCCTAGAAACAAAGTCTAGTAAATTTTAAGTTTAACATTAATTTTATTGGTTATTTTTACTCAAATGATATGGAAGTGAAACTAATGTTGTTTGAGACTCTTTCAAAAATGAAATTTATAAGAACACCGACAAATAAAACTTTACACTAATTCTTCAATGAAAATGAGTTTCAAAAAAGAAAAATTCATGAACAATCTTTCAAACCTTGAAATGCAATATTTTCTCTTTTTGATGCAAAATGCACAATGAAACCTTTTGAGAAAAGAAAAAGATGCAAACACAAGGATATTCTTTATTCTTTTTCCTTTTAAATTCTTTCAATATGAGAAGAAAACATGTATTTTTCTTTTTCAAATAACAATGCAAAACATTGTCCCCCTGATGGGGTGCTTCCGAGCCAATGGCATGATCAAACCACGAGGAGGCCACCTGACCAGGAATCTAGCCACCTGGCGTCCGATCAAATATGTCACCCCATTCTAGTCACCTCATGGGTTTAAAAATTTCACGGCCACCCTCCACTCTTCATTTGAAACCAATAGGCCACACAAATTGGAAGCTCTATGGCATGGGAGTCTTCATGGCGTCGTGCAGGATGCTTCCTTTGTCACATATGCTCCAGACTGTCCCTTCTAATCCTAAGGCTGAGCTTGGGTGCTCTCATCCTCATTCACCCCCTCACAATTTGTAGGACCATACCTCCCTGGTTCCCCTATTCTTCAGGCTCGCAAACTTTCTCTGGTGCGACCTCCACTCGAACGTGATCTTGTGCTTGCGCCTCCCCTCTCTAGAATTACCGACCCTCAGTTTCTTCCCTCCCAGGGTGCCGTTAGCTCTCGTCATGCCCAAACTCAGAGGTAAGGCCAAACGAGGTGTCACCTGTTATGTGGCAAGAGGAAGGAAGCCGCCCACCCCAGACCCTCCCCCTGAAGTTGAATTCCTACCAGTCTTGGCTACTATCGCTGTGCCTGCCCCCGCCCAACCACTCCGTGAGCACACCACTGACCTCTCCCCTCTCTCGAACCTCTACGCATGTAGGGTCGAGTGGTTTGATAACCTTGGAAACTCGTTGGGTTTCGCACCACCACCCCCCTGCCCCCCTCGACGACCTCCTCATCCTCCCTCCCTCTTTCGTCACCCCACCACCACCTCGGGTCCTGCCTTCTATCCTTCCTCCTCTTCTCATTCTCCACTGTCCACCCACCCCCGCCCTTTTTGTGACAGGTGCGATGATAGAACAACAATCATGGATACACTAAGTGACCTCAAAAAGGACCAGGGGGAGGTCAAGTTAGCTATGCTCGACATGCTGGAATCGAGTGGGCACTCCGATGTCCTTCCTTTAGGACCTTTGGAAAGATATATCGGACCGTGACAAGGGAAAATCAAAGGTGCGCCAAGTCTACCCCGGGCCACGGCTCGGACCAGGTTTTTAAATGATTTCTTGTTTTAGGTTTCAGTCTCCTTTCGCTTCTTGGTAGCCATGGAAGGTTGGCCTTTGTTTTTATTTAAGTTTAAATTTAGCCGTCATCACTTTGCCCTGTGTGGCTGTGAATATTTTTTTTTTTTCATGGCACACTTTTTTTCTTGGACAAATGGCAACGGTGGTTTCCCAGAAGGGCACCGTTGCCACCTAGGACTATGGAAAAATGGAATCGGTGGTTTCCTAGAAGGGCGTCGCTGCCATGTTTGAAAATGATCTACATACAACTATATCTTTTTTACAGGATTTAATACAAACTCTAACTTATATATAAAAAAAGAAACAATGCAAAACAATGTAAAGAAAGAAAAGACCTAACTAGCAAAAAGCTAGCTTTTTTTGTTTTTCTTCTTCTTTATAAAAAATAAAAACTAATTAAAACATTTTACAAGAAAGAAAATTTTATCATTTTATGTTTGAAAAACCAAGTAAATCACAAAATAAAAGTTTTGAACTCAAATACAAACTCGAGTTTTAAAGATGACCACAACAACGACTAGAAAACTGAGATCCTGAGAACAAGACTAGTCTTAGAGTGATGTAATCCAAGGGATAAAAGGGAGACAAACATGAATCAAAATATTTTGTTTTCCACTCAAAAGTAAATCCTTACCAATCTCCTATAGGCCACAAACATTTCCGAGAACAACCCCCCTCCCCCCCACCCAAAACCCCAAACTAGCTCAAACAAGGCTTCAAAAAGGATGGAAAACAAGCAAAAAAGTCATGTTTTTGAAGGTGTATGTGACTCTCTCCACTGTAGGTCGTCTATAAAATATTATGTATGTGACTATGGTCAAGAAAATTCGCATATGTATGTGACCGTATTCAATTAAACCCGCGTACACCCAATAAAAACCCCTCAAACTTGAGGGAGGAGGGCTGGAAGACTAAGAAATGATTGCAGAAATTCAGAGAAGGCTAAAGAAAGGCTTAAAACACATAGAAAGATTCAAAAGAAATGAAAAAGGAAAACACCCCTAACGATCCAAAAATGGATAATCCCTAGTGGATTTTCCAATTATGTTACGAAAAACTAAGTCCTATGGCTATGGATCAAGGCCACAACAGAGCAGTGTCCTAAAAGACTTATCTCGGACTCTAATTAGTCAGTTAATTAAAAGTAACTACTTGCAATAAATAAATTTCAAAGGATAGGAAAGAGAACATACCTAGAAACCAACGTTTGAATTCAATCCCACTCAAGAGCTTTCACTCCAGAACTCTTACACAACGATCCTCTGAAACTCTTGCAAGCAAAGAAGCATGCAAATACAAATAGGTAGTTATTTGCTAACTAACTATACATGATCATTTCAATTTCCATAATAGATTCAAAAAAAGACATAAAATATGTAGATTTTAACCTTGTACAATATTTTACTGCAAACAAATTTTCAATAAAAGAACATAAAAGATACAATGGCAAATACACACATTACACAAAGATTTTTTCCCTGGAAACCCAAACCGGGAAAACTAACATTTTCTATATTCATTCACATCATACATTGTTTACAATAAAATATACATATAGGAGCCAGCGACATCCAACATCCTAATCCAATGACCTGGATTATTCAACAACCCTAATTCCTTAACTGGAAATAGAAAACCAATGGTGAAAAACCATATGTCGAAAAACCGCCCATAAGTGGACACGAAAACCGAGGACCACCCAAAAATGGACACGAAAAGAAAGATTTATTTTTTTCGGGGGCACTGCCCTTGAACCCCTGCACAGGGGGGCTCCACCCCCCTCTTAACCCTCTGCGTGACCGACACAATGTAGACACTGATTCTAGTCATGCAAAGAATATAACACATATCCAACATTCTCCCACTTGTTGTTTTCTTTGCATACAAGGGATTACATAGTCAACAATCCAGGGCAATAATGCCCATAGATCCTCTACAACAAGAGAACCTCTCGAGCTCACATATTTTTTTAATGAATCTGCAACATTATTCAAAGTTTCCACCTTCATCAACAACACCTTCTTTTCTTCAACCATGTCTCTTACAAAGTGATATTAAACATCAATATGCTTTGTCTTTGAATGATGAGTTGGTTTCTTCACCAGAAAAATTGGACTTTGACTGTCACAATCTATCCTTACAGCTTGACGTACCAACCCAATACCTGAACACAACATTTGTAACCATATTGCTTCCTTGATTTCATGAGTGGTTTCCATGTATTCGTCTTTTGTAGTTGAAAGTGCCACTACAAACTATCTTTTGCTCATCCAATCGATTGCTCCTCCAAACAGATTAAACACATACTCGCTTGTAAATATCCTAAGATCTAGATCTCCAACCCAATTTGCATACACAAATACATGTATGTCCAACACTCTGTCCAATCTTGGTCTTCGTTGGTAGCACAATCCATAGCTAGCAGTGCCACACAAATACCCGAAAACCCTCTTTACTATTGTCCAATTCTCCTTTCGTGGTTTTGACATATACCTGCTCAAAAATCCCACTGCATGTGAAATGTTCGGTCTAGTATAGACCATTGCATACATCAAACTGCCAACCACACTCGCATATGAAACACGAGACATGTCATCGTTCTCTTCATGTGTCTCGAGACACTGATCCACAAATAACTTTACACCTACATGAATAGGGACCCTGACCAGTTTACATTCTTGCATATTAAACCTCTGTAATATTGTCTCGANTACTATTGTCCAATTCTCCTTTCGTGGTTTTGACATATACCTGCTCAAAAATCCCACTGCATGTGAAATGTTCGGTCTAGTATAGACCATTTCATACATCAAACTGCCAACCACACTCGCATATGAAACACGAGACATGTCATCCTTCTCTTCATGTGTCTCGAGACACTGATCCACAAATAACTTTACACCTACATGAATAGGGACCCTGACCAGTTTACATTCTTGCATATTAAACCTCTGTAATATTGTCTCGACATATTTTCTCTGATTTAACCAGAGTTTCCTGTTTTTCTGATATCTTCTAATTTCCATTCCCAAAATGAAATTCGCAGCACCAATATCCCTCATGTCAAATTTAAAGGACAACTAAATTTTCACATCTTGGATAATCTCCTTGTTGTTTCCTATCAATAGCATGTCATCCACATACAAGACCAAATAAATCAAATGATCACCAATTAATTTAAAATACACACAGTGATCCTCTTTGTTTCTTGTGAAGCCAAGTCCCAGCATATAAGTATCAAATTTTTGATACCACATCCTTGGTGATTGTTTTAAACCATACACAAACTTTTTCATCTTGCATACCAGCTCCTTCTTTCCCTTCACAACAAATCCTTCTGGCTGCTTCATATAGATTTCTTCTTCCAGATCCCCACGTAGGAATGTTTTCTTCACCTACATCTGTTCAACTTCAAAATAAAATGCAACAACAACAAATAACATAAATCTAATAGAAGTTAACTTGGCAACAAGAGAAAAAATATCACCAAAATAAATTCCCTCAACCTAGGAATAAACCTTTGCTACTAACCGAGCTTTGTATTTCTCCACTTTGAATTATGCATTCAACTTATTTTTAAATACCCATTTGCTTCCAATGGGATTTCTTCTGGTCGACAAATCCACGAGATCTGAAGCCTAATTCTTATCCAAGGCTATCGTTTCTTCAACCATGACCTTTTTCCATATTTTTCCATCCTATGATTCCATTGCCTCCCTAACAGTTATAGGATCATCATCAGTGATAGATAAAGAAAAATTTGAACGGAAATCAGATGGAGTATACCTTTCCGGTAGACTTTTTTCCTGCACCAATATCCTCAATACTGGAGTATGGGGATCTTCTTCTTCCGATTCTTGTTCTTCTATAGAGTCTGATTCATCATCCTTTGGCTCAAACTCTATTTTATCTAGTTCTTCCTTATTTCATAGGACTTCATGTTTAACAACATCCTTAATTTCTCTAAATACCACATCTCTACTATACACAACCTTCTTAGTTTATGGGTTCCAAAGATTATAACCTTTGAGACCATCTTTAAACCCAATAAAGATACACTTTTCAGCCTTCTTATCTAGCTTACTCATGTTTTCCTTTGGAACATGAACATAGGCCTCACAACCAAATACCTTGATATGTGTGAGAGAAGGTTTCTTATGAGTCCATACCTCTTGTGGAGTCTTGTCATCCAGTGCTGATGAGGGTGATTTGTTAACCAAGTAACATGCAATACCCACTGCCTCTGCCCAAAATTCTTTCCCTAACCCAACACCATTGAGCATGCACCTTGGTTTTTCCATCAACGTCATGTTCATCCTTTCTACGGCTCCATTATGGTAAGGTGTATATGGAGTATTATTTTTCTTTTCTATACCACACTTCTTATAAAATTCTTCAAATTCATTCCCACATAACTCTCCACCATTATCTGTCCTCAACACGTTAATTTTTTTCTCCATTTGATTTTCAACAAGAGATTTAAACTCTTTAAACCTATCAAAGACTTCATATTTCTTCCTGAGGTAATATATCCAATTATTCATCTCAAATTCATCTATAAATGAGACATAGTACACAAATTTTCCCAATGATGGAACCGACACAGGTCCAAACACATCACTGTGCACTAGTTGTAAAATTCATTCTTCCCTTGTTGCACTAGAGGGGAATCTTACCCGATTCTGCTTCCCATATAAATAATGTTTACATAAATCAAAATCTAGAGAGAAGTTAGATATACCTTCAACCATACCTTTACCATGTAGTAGTCGAAGACCCTTCTCTTTGATATTCCCTAGTCTTTGATGCCACAACATAACCTTTTCTCCAGAGACTGTAGGAGTGTTTTCTTCTTCTGCTCCAATATCAGGAACAATGGAACTATTACACCCATTACTAATAGTGCTTACTTTCAGCTTATACATAGTTCCAATCCGAACTTCCTTCATCAACACCATTTCTCCTCGAACCATCCTACATGTTTCTTTTCAAATACCGTTTTTACCCTTGTATCGTCCATTTTGGTTATAGAAATCAAATTTCTGGCCAATCCTCGGATGTTTAGAACACCAGGTAGTGTTCTAATCCTACCATTTATGAGCCTCAACTTGACTTTTCCTCATCCTATGATTCTGGTTGTCGAGTCATCACCTAAGAAAACATTACCTCCATCATACCTTTCATATTCACAGAACCACTCCTTGTGGGGAGTCATATGAAAGGATGAACCCGATTCAAATAACCATGCCTCATGATTTACATGTGTTCTTGAAGAAGCCAAGTACACATCCTATCCTTCTTCCTTGGAGGTATTTTATTCTGTAGAGGGAGCACCTTTAGATCCCATCACTTTCTCAACGCTTTTGGATCTACATTTCTTCTTAAAGTGCCCTTCTTTTCCACATCTCCAACATACCTTTACAAAATTTCCAAGAGATTTATATCTACCCTTAGACTTATATCTCCCACTTAAGGACTTAGATCTATTTCTATCCTGGGAGAATCCTCTTGCAAATAATGCATATGTTCTTTGTCCTTCCATGTTCTTCCATCTCATTTCCTCCGACAACAAGGAAGATACCACATCATCAAAACTCAAGGTAGTTGTATTACTACCTATGACCACAACCAGACTATCCTTCGAGTCTAGTAAAGAGCACAGTAAACTGATTCAATTATCTTCATTTGAAATTTTAATCTCAACATATAATAACTGACTTACCACAAAGTTGAAGGCGCTTAGATGCTCTGTCACCRAGTCTCCATCTCTCATCCTTAGGTTATACAACTTTTTYCGCACGAAAAAATTATTTACCAGAGACTTAGATTGATACAAGTTCCCCATCTTATCCCATAACTCCTTGGTTGTAGCTTCCCCTGACACATTCAGTAATACTGAATCTAAGAGACACAATCGAATTGTGCTCTTTGCCTTCTGATCCCAATTTTTCCAGTCATCTGTTGATGTTCTTGTAGGTGCAGTACCTGGATCCACCATGACCCACTGATCTCTATCTACCAACAAATCTTCCATCTTGGGCTTTCGAAGCTAAAAAAAATTCCCATTAAATTTCTCTATCTCTATTTTCGATCTGCTCGCCATTTCTCTTCCCTTGAAGAATCAATACCATAGATCTCCCACTGTAACAAGGCTTATCACAGTCCTGAGCCAAACCCTTGACCACAAAGGCATCCCCCTGAAGCCAATAATCTCTTTGATACCAAATGTAGATTTAAACCTTGTACAATATTTTATTGCAAACAAATTTTCAATAAAAGAGAAAAAAAGATACAATGGCAAATACACACATTACACAGAGATTTTTCCCATGGAAACCCAAACTGGGAAAACCAACATATTCTATATTCATTCACATCATACATTGTTTACAATACAATATACATATAGGATCCAACGACATCAAAAACCCCAATCAAATGACTTGGATTAGCCAAAAACCCTAATTCCTTAACCAAAAATAGAAAACCATTAGCGAAAAACCATGTGCCAAAAAACCACCCATAAATGGACATGAAAACTGAGGACCACCAAAAAATGGAAACAAAAACTGAGGATTTTTTTTTTTCGGGGGAACTGCCCCCAAATCCCCGCACAGGGGGGCTCCACCCCCTGCAACCCAACAAAATAATCTCATTAAAATCATGAATCAACAAATAGAAATGGATGAGAATTAGAGATCTTTTATTAATAACAACAGAGAAGTTGGTTACAACCTGTAACTACTACAACACGGTCCTGAAACTAGGCTTCAAGTTCCTCCACCCAAAGCCAGAGATGAAAAGATCAACCTCCAAAGCTTTGTGTTCCAACATTTCTAAGGAAGAAATGGATTTATTCCTGATAATATAGGGGGAAACACAAATCTTGAAAACAAGGGTTTTCAGGGGGGGAATGATAATGTCATATGCAAGGGGAAAAGGGGACTTGTAGGGCTATAAGGAAAATTCCAACATAATGGTGCATTTCTTTGATTCCATTTTCCTCCATCCCAAGGCTCTCTTTTATACTCCCTTTTAACAATTGTAGTAGTTATGAGCAGGCTACAGAAGGCTGGGAACCTGGGGAAACCGCCAAATCCACCCGAAATATCAAGATTTATTATTTTTTGAGCCAATTAAACATGTGCATGAGTCGCTAACTAGAAAGTTGCATATGTATGCAAGAGGAGAGTCACGTACATCAAGAAAAAAGGGATTTTTTAAGATATATTTTGGGAGGAAAAGGGAGATAACTAATGCTAATGAGTTGTCATGAGTATTTATATGATTATGTTCCTTTTGAGATTTTATTATTCTCTCATTATCAACCCTATAGCTCTGTACTTCCATCCTTAGACTCTTCATGGTCTCCACTAGCTCTACTGGCTCCACTTGGCTTCTATGGCCATTGGATTTTGTTTCTTCATTTCCTATGATGATATTCAAACCCATCACTTCTTCATGGCCATGGGTTCCCTGAGAATCCTCCATTTTCCTAGTCATCAAGCTAAGATGGATCTATTCTGAAAGTAACACTAACTTTGCAAGCAATGTGCATACAAGTAATGCTATTAAACATGATGTGTATGGTAAAATTTTCACTAATCAGACATAATAATTTCTAAATCATCTTTCCAATGACTATAGTCATGTCTCATTCTAAGTTGTGAGCTGCAAGTTAGGACTCTCTAAAATCAACCATTTTTGTCCACTTTTTTGCACTTGTTTCACTAGTGTAATTAATCTCAGAGGCCAACTTATACCACTTGTAGAATAAAATCTATTAAAAACCAGAAAAAATTGTGTATCATGTGTTGATAATACAGGTGATAATGAGTACACAAAAACTCTTAAATTTTTGTTAACCTTGTTGTCCCTAATTGCAACATTAAACAAAAGTATATATCAGCAACAAAAATATAGTAAGAGCTACAAAATAAATTTGTTCAAAGCTTAGTAAAAAGCACAAGAGACAAGATAACAAATTTGACTAGGTTAGCTCAAGAAGATAGCATAAAACTTTAGCAACAATGTAAGGTTATTGTAAACAAGTTCTGCAGAAATAATTATTAGCTTTATGGTTGTAAAAAACAAGTTATTACAACAAAGAAATTGTAATGTTCCCCTATCCTTGACAAAACCAAGGAGGACTTAGTAGTCTAGTCACCTCTCTATACTATAGTCCAACAGGAAAAGGGGTAGGAGGCGCTAAAGATGTCATTAGGTGATTTAATGATATTTTATTAAAGTGACAGGAGGAAAAGGGAAAAAGGGTTATTGACTTAAGAAGAAATAAAAACAATAACCTTATTGAAAATCATAAAGTAACTCAACATAGAATTAGAAGATGGAGGTATAAAAGTGAGAGGAGGGCACCTCACTCCTCGTTCATGTTTTTCTTCTATTGAGATCACTTGAGATATGCAGCTTATGTTTTGAGGGTTTTAATTCAAGAAACCTTAGAGACCAACAAGGAGGTGAAAGATCCCTTTGTTCCTGGTCCAAGCTTGGTCAAGGAGGTGGAAGATCCCTCCCTCATCATTCTATTAAATCCAAATTCATTCCAGGAGAGATTTGTGCAAGCAAGGCACAGTTGAATGGTTTTTCCAGTAGGTTGGGTGTGTTATAGTGCAATTTGTAGGTTGGGAAAAGCCTGACCCGACCACAAAAGCAAGTGATACAACTTGAGAATCCTACACCCAATGTCACCTCGATGTAGGTCTTGCACTTCAAGGGTGACTAGGTCACTCTAGGGAGGTGATCTCGATGACCCTAAGGGGGATGAGAAGGATGAATGGAAGTGTAAGGAGAAGTCCCCCAGAAGGTCAAGTGATGAAAGAAATGATTGGTTGAAAATGGTAAGTGAAGAGAGGTAAATGGATACCAAGTAAAGAGATAGTTGTCGGTGCACATGTACCTTCTCGAGACACAAGAAAAGACATTTTTCCAACCAAGTATAGTAATGGATCAAAACATTAATCTTGTTGTCCATAAAATATAACAGAATATAGATTAGTAAATCAACAATAGATTACATCCAAATCAACAAGTAAAAGGTCTATATTAGTTAGCAATGTCAACAATAAAATTAGTAACCAATGTGGACCGAAAATAACACTTCAAGATTAAGTAAATATGGTTGTCATAAAAGTAAATTTCTGAAGCAGTATACCAGCCTTATGGCTGTAGAATTCAATGAATTACGACATCAAATCTGACCATAAAAAAGTGCCAAAATCTATCCCAATAGATGCACCTAGGTTCGTAGGTTAAACTAGCAAAGTTAGAGGGTTAGTCTAGGGTTAGTTTGTGATATATTAGCGGTTAGGGTTAGAGTTTAAAGCAACCCTAATGGATGTAGGTTATTTTTACTACAGAAACAATAATACGTGGGAGAAAGAGGACGCCCTAAGGGAGGAATAATCCCCAAGGCATCAAGATCATTATCCCAAAGAGACAACTTCAAAAATTGAAATTTGTACGTTTATTTCTCCCATGCAATAAGTAAATGACTAGTGCCTTTAAGAAAGGGCTAATGGAGTCCATAGAATGTGAAGAAGCAAGATATGATACTTCCTTGGGGGTGTAAACCCTTTTACTCCTCAAGGCAAGATTCTCTTAGCTAGGCTTTCAACTAGGAGGGTGTATGCAATTATACTCCTCTTAGTAAACCCTTATGAAGCAATATTCCCTTAGCAATAAAATGGTGGAAACACAAGTAGGGGTGTGTGCCCTTATACTCCCTACTTGGCTCAATCCAATAGAACCTTTAACGTGTACAAATTATAATACAATGAAATAAATGGCACCTTCAAGCATAAAAAAGGTAATAAAAGCTAGACTAACCACCAAAAAGCAATGAAGAAAGACTTCCAAGGCTAGAGCACCATATCCATCAACCATAACCAAGACATAGCCATAAACAAAAGCATAAGAGGAAAAATACTCCAAGTGTAGCAAAAATTTCAGTCCAAGAGCCTCTCACAATGGAGAGTTATGTTATGAAAATGAGATCTTATGATCTCTATCTATACAAAACGTAGCTAACATAGTTTGTCCACATAATATTAGGGAAAACAAAATATTAGAGGTCAACAACCCTAATATTTCCCTTTTACAAAGATAATATTTAAAAATTATCTTTAATTTCACTTTTGCACAAAGAAAACCCTAAAACAAAGGTGACACCATCCTTTGAAGGAGGACGTTTTGGAAAATTGAGCAAGTCGTTGGAGCTGGGCTGCAAAGTAGGGCCTCCAAAGGCCATGTGGAAATCATCTAGAGCCTCTCCACCTCAAAATTCCATGTGTCATGCTCTGATTCATCATCAACCACCATATGCCCCCCAAATGTGATGTCAAGCCCATAGGGAGTGACATTTTTCCCCTTCTGGGAAAGTCGTTTGGTATGCAAAGGGTGTGCTATGTCTATCCAACTGTCTCCTAGGCCTCCGAAAGAATATCTCTATCATCTGGCATGTGGGCCTTGTCATCCCCAACTTTTAGGGATAACTTGGAGATCATGTCTCAAGGCCCACTAGTCCTAGACATGGAGTACCAAGAGCAGGATTGACTTTAGCATGGCCCTGGAGGGCCCACCTTTTCTTTCTTCCAACATATTTGCCTTGTCAGCAACAGTAGCATCCATCACCATCGGCTTGGTCCTGTGTCAGAGATGGTTCTTTCTCCATGAGGTAATTAGTCCAGGTATCATGGTATGTGTCACTTTGATCATCAAAACCATTGAATGTATGCATTTGATTCCTTTTATTTCTAACAACTGCTTGGATCTTACACTTGCCCACTTGACCATGTTAGGGGGGATTGACAGGGTGCCCTAGCAAGCCTGTGTCTGTAGATTTTGGTTTGCCACTGGGGGGATTTCTGAAAATCCATCATCTGCTCCCATCATAGCATCATTGTTTCATATTGTTTCCCACTCACTTATCCCATTCCACTTGTCCAGGCACTGGGTTGACCTATTTTCAGGACTGCACCTTATCTCGTGGGAAGAAGGGGCTAAAGGCCCAGAAGGTAAAACCAAGTTGGTAAAAGATAAAAGCCTAAAAATAAAACCTCGAGATGCTTCACCCAAGGATCCCCGAGACAACAATAAAAGGCTTCTCAACAAGAAACAAGAAGGACCCGGAAAAATAATAAAACAAGACCTAAACAGAGGGTAGGGGGTCTCATCACGAGTGAGCCTATTAGGTCCATGGGTACCTAGCAGTATGACATTGCCACCGGATGGTTACCACACCAGGGTAGTGACTCTTGGTTGCATGGCCAAGGGAAAGGGGGTCTCATCACATGCCAACCTTCTCATTTCTGTGAAATTACTTGTGGGTAACGTTGTCACCACGCCAGGGTAGTGTCCCCTGATTATCTTGAACAAAAAAAAAGGAAAACCAATAAAATATATAAGAATAAAAAAAGAATAAAAGGTAAGAATGGGCTTGGAAAGAATGCATCCAGGACAGGTACATCTTGCCTTCTAACAAAGGCACCCACATGTAACATTTCTTGCATCCTTCGCCCTCATTGCACCCAGATGCTTGGACATCCCTTGACCACATCACCCACTTACATGGCTTGGATGAGGTCTCTTCCGAGAACTTTCCTTTTCCAGTGGTCATTAGCCCCATAGGATGCCTTGTCCTTTTCTCCAGACTTCTATTGCAGGATTGTGTAACGTCTTTGAGCTATTAACTGATGTATTAGAGATTTTATGCACATGTTTAATAATATTGATGATGAGATGTGATTGACATTGGTATGATCCCTGTGACTGATGATCCCATGGAGGGCGTAGCTTTTGATGTGCAGGACCATGCCCGACGGACAGGTCCATTTGGACCGGTACACATGGGGAGATGATCAGTTCGGACCTCCATGGGGCTGAATATCCCACCAGATGGATGCTGAGACACATCAAGGGGCAAATACAGGACAAATATGGATCAAGGTCTTTGCACCGGAGAAGAAGAGGATGTTCCACTAGAGGCACCCCGACAGAGCTTGACCTAGAAGGATTGACCCTTTTTCAGTGGAACATTGGCCTTGGAAGGCCTAGGATGCCACCCATTATGACCATGATGTCATCCAACACTATGGACGTCTTGGGAGGTAAACTGGGCAGTATTGACACGTGTGGCAGGTTGGAGAAGCCCAAGGAGGGATAACATTTTTCTTCAGGATGCTCCATTTTCCCTAAAAGGGGCTAACGTCTCCCTTAGAGGGGCTTGTTATTTCTTTCCAGCTTGATTAGGGTTTTAATTTGACAATTTAGTGTAAAATAATATGATTTTAGTATTTTTTCCTTGTCGGCCTTTTACATGACCTAAAATGTAAATTTAGGTCATGGTACTGTATAAATGAAGGATTTTCAAGTTCATTTTTTCATGACAACTTACTCACTCCATAAGGAAGTCTAAAAATTGAGCCCTCTCTTGGGTTATTGGTTTATTTAATGATGCGCACTTGTTGAAGGAGGATTATTTTGGCATTTTGCTTGAAGGAAGGTGTTACAACTAGGGTTTGCATTGATATTTCTTGGTGATATGTAAGTAATTTTCTACAAAACTTCTTGAATGAATGGTTGTGGTTTTATTTCTTGCATATGTTTATGAATTTTGTTGAATAAAACCCTAGGTGACAAACACACAAGTAGGTCCTTGTCTCATGTCCATTTTGAGAGAAATTTTCAGCCATTGAAGAATAAGAGAGCCTAGTCGTTGCTACACTCTCTTTCCCTCTTCATTTATTGCTAGTCATATTATCTATAAGCTAAGAGGAGAAAGACGCCTTAAGCCTAGGTCTACTACACTTTGGGCCGATTTTTTCAGGGTTTGCTGAAAGATTCTTGCTGTAGCAACACTCTTCATCATCAAACCCTCTAGTCCTAGTTTTATGCTTCATCTTTCAACTAGTTGTTTTTCCATTTGAGTTAAGGAAGGAGGAGAGATCACGGAGGCCTAGTTCACCTACACCGAAGTGGCCTTCTCTCCCCAAGGGTTTTTACTTTGGGGCCTTGTTTCAACAACAATTCAAAGCCTTTCCCTCTAGTCCTTAGTTGTTGCCTCCTTTATCTCTTGTGTACTTCACCATTGACTCCATTAACCCTAAGGCACTGATCTGAATACCTCTTGCGTTGAAGTGAATTTGATCAAAACTACTCTCAAACTCTTGAATCAAAACCCTAAATTCACTAACCCTAGCCTAAACTAACCTTCTAACCCTACATGTTGTCATCATCATCAGCTATAAGTCATTAGTGCAGCTAGACGTTTTATTTATGATCAATTGAATAATGCTTAGAGGCATTAATTGAATGAAGTATTGATTTATTGCATTGAATGCCACGTTATTCCAATATTTATTGAAGAAGTGATATTATTTCATTGCTATTTTATAAACATTGACTTCATCAATATTTATTGTCAAAATGGCTTATATGTTTATCAGATAGCCACTAAATTATATGAAGTACTAACCCATTGAGCAAGCTTGTATATATCATTTTATTGTTGCTTTGTCTCAGGAAGGTGTATCTCTTTGGGGGGTTTTACTTTATTGGCCTTTTGGTCAGACTATCTGCTCGGTGGTGACCTGTGAGAGGGGAATAACTTCTTTATCCTGTAATCCTTTGCCTTCTCAAAAACCTGGGTCACTGGGGATGTCTCCCCTGGGCCTTACCACCCTAAATAGAAAGAACCATCCCATTGTGGTGACATCGGGTGGGATTGGTTCATGTTACGCCAGTTTGACCTTCAAACCTCAAGCCTTTTATCCTTGCTACAAATTGTGCAATAACATGCCTATCTCATCCATCCTGTGGGATACTTTCCCTCATGGAAGCTCAATCTTGGATTTTTCTTCCAAAAATGGCCACCAACCTATACCTGCAAGACAAATGGATACACCCTCCAAGGATCTCAAGTCAAAGCATCATGATGAGTTAACGAAGTCAATAAAAGAGCCATTAAAGTCATGGAACAACCCTATCTGAGTCATGTGAATGAAATGGAATGGATGGGGAAAGTACTCAATGGGCATGGGGTTCATGATATGAAAGGGTCCATAGTATCTCATTTATGGGTGCCTTTGTGTAGGGTGTGCCACATCGTTGTCTATAATGCATTTTTTCCAAGTCCATCAATTGCATTTTTATCTTTCTTTCTTTGTGTTTTGTTTCAATATAAAACAAGGTGAGTTGGAGGCCATTGCCCTGGCGTGGTGACCAAATATTGACAGTGTCACCCACAAGTACTTTCACGGAAGTGATAAGGTTGGATCGTTATGAGACCCCCTTTCCCTCAGCCATGCAGCTGAGAGACATTATCCTGATGTGATGGCCAGAAATGTTAATGTCATCTCGTTAGATACCCATGGACGTGATAGGTTGGCTCGTGATAACACCCCCTATCCTCAACTGATCCTTTAAGCATTTTTATTTATTCTTTTCATGGGGTGATTATTTTCTTGCGGAGAAGCTTTTCATTGCTTTCTCAGGATCCCCTGGGTGAAGCATCTGGAAGGTTCTTTCATTAGTATTTTATATTTTTCCAGCTAACTCCCCTCTGGGCCTTCAACCCCTTCTTCCCACGAAATAAGGAATGGTCCCTTCTAGGGTCAATCTACCCCAAAATACCAAGAGATGATGTTATGAGGGGAAATAATGATGGAAAGTGGTAAATATGGTCGGGAGTGGCACGATGACTCATAAAAGGAAGTTCCCAGAAACACCCCATCCTAAGGGTGACCATCTACTTGAGTTCCCCAAGTCAACCACCAACATTTAAACAAGGTAAAAGACATAGTTTCCAAAGCAAATGTCTCATAATAAAAAAATAACCTCTGATACACAAGCTAGAATGCCTAAAATATTAAAATGATAACCACCATCATACCTAATTTGTACCACTTGGAGCAAGACCCAAGTGAACTGTGGTGGCAAGCTAGTGTGGATGATGACCAAGTGTTGGATCACTGTGGTGGTGACGCAAGTCTCTAGTTGTGCAAAAGGGTTATTGTTGGTCATGTGGCCTCTCGACACTCCATATATGCAACCTGAGGGCCTCGAGACATAATCTCCTTAGTTATCCACAAAATGGGGATAACAGGGTGCACTAGCTGAAGGAGAAAGTATTCAATTTTATTTGTGGAGGCCAGATCTTCAGGGAAATACACTACATGAGTGATTTTCATCCCCGTAGCGCCCGTTTGCATCATTTATTGAAGGGTTTCCTCTTACATATCTATTTTATTCTTTAGTGGGGCGAATTTACTGAAGAGGGCACACTAGTCCTCTAGGGGGAAGTGAGTTGGAGGGTTTTATCAGGGAGTTTGGCCTCAAACTTGTTCCATAATTTATCTATAGCTCCCGATCTACAATTCAGCAGTATTTTCATGATTTTTGGAGGTCATCTTCAGGGAGGCCGAAATATCTATCTTTTCCAGCGAGTGAGGGGTGCACCAGTACTAGATTTGAAGGTTATTGCTCATCAAGGAAAGAAATTTATCTTGTATTTGTCTTCAGTCAGTTGTGGGGGATCTTGAAGACCTTATTTCTCTATATTATTGTATCTAGAGGGCACATGCATCTTTGGATTTTTTATGTTATTCTATTGTACCGGATCTGTAGATATATCAGCTTATTATAATAAATAAAGTTCAGATCCGAAGCTTTTCTGAAGTATCTTTGTTTTGTGTCTCTTATATCTTGTGATATAATTCATTGTTGTCTTTTAAATACTACAAAACTCTTCATAAAACACCCAAAGAACAACTCCAGAGGTAAACCCTACAAAAAACAAACAAATAAGTTCCCTAGTGAATTTGCTTGGGAACATTATAGTGGTATCAGAGAGATTTTCTCCACCAACCTGTGACTATTCTAATCCCCAAGAGAAGAGGCCAAGGGGGACAAAAATTGACAAGTGTTTCTGAAGGGGAATATCAAGAAGTAAGCATGGGAGAGACTCAAGATTCACATGAGGCATTATTAGCAGAGAGGGTATTTGATACATTATAAAGCAGCCAAGGTGTATTACAACACCATTTGGAGGATATGTAGAGCCACTTATCCAAGGGCCAAGCTGATATAAAATTGTCCTTGGTGAACTTTCAAAGAGGAAAGGACAAAATTATATCTCTAATGGAGGAGCAGAGCAGGCAACAACATATTCTTTATCAGTAATTGATGGAACAAAAACATGGCAAAGATCCACATGTGTTTGGAGGGAAAAATGATGCTAGTGATTCTCATGGGGGAAATGGGAACCATGAGGGGTCTATACACAAAGAACCCACAGTGAGCATACCTTCCCATTCTCATGTGGCTAGTAGAGCCACCCCTAGACCATGCTTTCCTACTTTTAGAAATACTCAACAAAGGGACTATAACCCTTTGATCCAAGAAACCATGAAGGATGAGTGGGAAACTGTGGAGCGAGACTAAAACAATATGAGCACATGATTCATGAGGCATGTCTCTTTAGTGCAATTTTACCACCTCATGGATGGGAAGTTACAGGATGACATGTACATGATCATTGATGATACTTTTTATTATAAAGGAAGGATCTATTTGGTTCTAGAGTCTTCATTTAAGAAGAAATTTCTTCAAGCATTCCATGATTCACCATTAGCATCGCACCAAGGGTTTCTGAAGACATACAGGAAAATAAGGGAAAGGTTTTCCTGGAAGGGTCTCAAGGGAGAGGTCATGTGCTACATCAGGGAGTGTTCTAATTTCCATCATAATAAATATGAACATAATCACCCGAGCAGTCTATTACAACCTCTTCCCATTCCTAAGTGTAAGTGGGAAATCATATCTATGGACTTCATTACAAGGCTTCCCAGGAAACAAGAGAAATATTGTATATTTGTGGTGGTAGACCGCTTAACTAACCTTGCCCACTTTTTTTCCATTACCATGGACTATAACGCATCTTAGGTAGCTAAGTTATTTTTCAGGGAGGTTTTTAGGTTGCATGGACTATCCAAGACAATAGTGAGCGATAGGGACAACAAGTTTATGAGCATCTTTTGGCAAAAGATGTTTAGATTGGTGGGTACTGAGTTGACTCCTAGCACTAGCTACCATCCACAAACAAATGGGAAAACATAAATAGTGAAAAAATGGGTGGAAAGTTACCTTAGGAATTAGGTAGCAGGGCAACAAGAAGCATGGGTCAAATGGCTCTATTTGGGGGAATACTGCTACAACACCACTCACCACTTATCCATTGTCATGTCTCCATTCAAAGATTTGTACAATTATGATCCCATTACTTTTGTGGAAATTGTATTTGGAGATAGCAAGGCTCTTATGGTCAAAGCATGGATACAAAAAAGTCAAGACATCCTTAAAGAACTCAAAGACAATTTGAATAGAGCTCAAAACCAACAGAAATTCTATGCGGACAAAAAGAGGGTGGAGCGTACTTTTGAAGTAGGTGAATAGGTCTATTTAAGAATGTAGTTGTATAAACATGCATCTATTAAGAAGAGTGGAGCTTAGAAACTCAAACCACACTTTTATGGGCCATACAAAGTGCAAAGGAGAATTGGAGAAGTTGCATATGAACTGAAATTACCACTAGAAGGAAAAATCCACATTGTTTTCCATGTATCTTTCCTAAAACAGGATTTGGGGCAACATGTAGCTAATGAAGATATACCTCTAGTTTATGAAGAGGGACACTTTATTTTGATTCCAGAAGAGGTCTTGGAGGTAAGGGGGAAACAACTAATGAACATGGATATCAAGAAGTACTTGGTCAAATGGAATAATTTTCCTATAGAAGATGTTGTTGCCCCAAAACATAGGGGTAACTAAGGAGATCATGTCTCGAGGMACATAGGTTGTATACATGGAGTTCCAAGAGCCAGATGGACAGATCGTATCTCTGGAGGGGCCTTTATTTTCATTGATGCATCCTACACTTCAAAAACAACAACATCCACCACATCGGCCTGGTTCCCATAATGTATTCCAAGTATCATGGTATGTATCACTTTGATATCTAAAGCATTTGAACATATTGCAAAGGATCTTTCTTAAATTTAGAACATTTGCTTGGAATTTATGCTCTTTTCCTTATTCAAACCCGAGGGGGGTGTCATTGTGTCCTAGTAATTTGGTTGCATAGCGGTATGAAATTACCATCATCTGGTCACCAAGATAGGGTAGTGGCTCCCAGTTGCATGACTGAGGGAAGTGGGGTCTCATCACGAGCCAACATTCTCATTTCCATGAGGTATTTGTGAATGGCACTGTCACATCTCGACACCAAGCCAGGATAGTAACTTCCAACTGGATACTTGAAACATAAAAAGGGAATAGAGAAAAAAGATAAGAAAAAATAAATGAGAATAAGTGGGCTTGGAAATATTTGCATCATGGAGAAAGGACCAGTCACCCTCTACAAAGGCACCCATAGGTAATACAATACAAACCCTTGTATGTCTTGAACCCCATGCCCAAGAGTTTTCCCCACATCATATCACATTCACACATGACTAGGATTGGTTCCACCTAGGAATCACCCTAAAACTAGGGGTTATTCACCCAATAGGACATCTTGAGACCCTTTCCAAACCTAAATTTCACAATTTTTATAACGTCTTTGAGCATTTGTTTGGGTTAGGGTGGTTTGATGCACATGTTCGGGTGCTTTGATTGTTAGATGTGATTTACTTGCCATGATACTTGTGACTTATAGACCCCTAGAGGGCGTACTTGTTGTCTTTGCAGGACTTTAACCGGTGGAAATGTATTCATGAGTAGATGATCAATTCAAACCTTCATGAAGGCTTGAATCCCAAGGATGGATGCAGAGACCCTAGGCTTGGGGCAAGACAATGACAACCAGTTTGCACAATGAAGGAAGAGGACGTTGCCTTTGGAGACACCTTGGAAGGCCTAAACGATGAGGGTCCACCCTTTCCCACTTGGACGTTTCATTTAGAGACCTTGGACGTCACCCTAGTATCCCCATGATGTCACCCAGGACTAGGGTTTGACATTGAGAGATGTTGGGCTGCAATTTTGGCATGTGTGGCATGGAGGAGGGCCTTTGGAAGCCCAACGTTTTGCTATATGACCTCAACGTCTCATGGAGGACGCCTAACATCACCATAGGAAGGATGACGTAACCTATTTAGGGTTTTATTTTGTGAAAAATAATTTAATTTTGAGTTTTAAGAGCCAAATTGACATCTAGGCTTTGCTTTTTGAAGAGACACAACTTTTGGGTAAATTAGCCAGGGTTTCTATATAAATATGGCTGGCTAATTTCATTTTTTTTTCATCATATCTCATCACAGAACACTTGTGGACTGAAATTTTCTCCCTCTTAAGGGCTCTTGGCTGAAATAACTAGTGAGCACCTCTCGGGGAAGCTTTTTTGTGGTGTACCTTGGCATTTTTCATGGTGGAATGGTCTTCAACTAGGGTTTAACTTGATTATTCTTGGTGAAGTAAGTAGAAAATATGCATTTTTATTCATGTAATGAATGTTTGTGGTAAATTTTTCTTATTTCATATTGAAGGTTATGAAATTTCTTGTTTAAACCCTAGGGGAGAAACATGTGTGCTTCTTTCTCTCTATAACTCTTCTACTAGCTTAATTTTTCAAGTATACATTGTTCATAAGTGATTTCTAGAGCCCTAAAGTGTTATCTCTCTAAAAATTTCACTCTAATTACTGAATACATTTTCAAAATCCCAAGGAAGGAAGGTGCGCTAGGGCGTAGAAGTGCCTATTCTCTAGAAAGACCTCTCTTAAGACTTAGATGCTCGAGGCCTTGAAGTGCCAACACCTCTTGCATCTACCTCTTTCCTTCGACAAGTATTATCATTTCTTTATTTCCCAAGTGATATTGTTGTTGTTATTGACTCCATAAGCCCCTAAAGTCACTGATTTCTATGCTCTTGTGCATGAATGAGATCAAAACAACTTTCAAAGTCTCTTCTTTGAATCTCTTGCTAAATTTTACTAACTCTAAACTAGACTAATTCACTAGTTAACTTGTTGTTGTTCCAAATCATTGTTACCACCATATTAACCCATATTAATTTGTTGCATACACCTACATAACTTACACCTAACTCACTCATAAATTGCTTGTGATAATGGCTAAACAATATACTTGATAAATGCTAATTTTTCATAGTGTTTTCTTGCAATTTTGAGCATTACTTCTTGTGGTTGCTACAAAATATTCATTGTTGTTGTAAACTAATAAATTGTTGCAAATGTACTTCAGCCGCTTCATTTCTTAATTGTATAACATCTCTGAGGATTTTATTATCATTTGGTACTTGGAAATTATATATGCATGCGATATTGTTCTTGTTCCGGGCAGGTACATCAATTTTCTTCTTTGCCTCAATCTTTTCAGACGAAGACACTCTTGACTTAGGTGACCAATGAGAGNACTTCATTTCTTAATTGTATAACATCTCTGAGGATTTTATTATCATTTGGTACTTGGAAATTATATATGCATGCGATATTGTTCTTGTTCCGGGCAGGTACATCAATTTTCTTCTTTGCCTCAATCTTTTCAGACGAAGACACTCTTGACTTAGGTGACCAATGAGAGGGGGGGGGGGGGCAGTATTCCTTGACATATCCCTAGTTTACTCATCCCTTTAGGCCACTAGGGATGCCTCCCTTGGGGTAGACCTCCTTCTACTCCCAAAACTTGGGGATCTCCTATTAAGGTGACAATGATAGGAAATCATGTTGTTACACCAATCTTCCTCACTTTCCTTGGGCTTTGGGATAGTACAGATTGCACGATAACATTTTTGGTGCAGTTGCCTGGAAACATCGAGTCAATTTTCCTCGAACGACACATTTTCGGTAGGCTTTCTCCTCAAAGCCTTCTTACTTTAAAATCTTACCTGGAAACTCCACTGAGGGTGATTCCCTCTTTTCCCTTTGATAATCATTAGAAGGATTATCTCATGACTCCACTAATGAAAAATCCAACTATGGCTTCTCAATGGGACCCAGGTAATTTCAAACCTTTGGATATGAGTGAAATTCCAGGTTACCCCCGACGAATGCCTGCAAGATATGAAAATTGGCTCCCAAGATTCACTGGTAGTGATGTGGATAGTGTCTAATAACACATGACTACTTTTTGGGATTTCTTTTAGCTCCACCCTATCAGTGATGATGTTGGAGATCTGGAAATGAAACTCTTCTCTGCCACTCTTCATGATGATGCTATAGTATGGTATGATAGTTTCTTTTATGCCAAAATCACATCCATGGATCAACTAGAAGAATTATTCCTTAAAATATGGAGTGTCAATGAGCCTATGTACTAATTGTTAAGTGAACTCAGTGGCATACAAACAACTAAGAGTGAAACCATTGGGGAGTTCCATACTAGATTTGAAAGGTTATTACAATGAATTCCTGAAATATCTCACCCAGGAAAGGAATACATCATCTTCCTCTATACCAGGGCATTCTCATGGAAATTAGGATTCCTCCTCAATGAAAAGGGCCCAAGGACAATCCAAGAAGCTTATGACATGGCTACATAATTAGAAGCTAATATATCCTCATCCAAGGAAGAGCATTTATTTGCTCTAGAAATCAAGGTTGATGACCCTTTAGGATAACCGAGATATTCTTAGTCCAGAGAGAATAGCTTCCCTTGATATCTTCATTAGATAATTCAAAGAAAGGTGGGACCCAATCATAAACCCACAAGAGGTTGAAGAGAGGGTTCCTGATGAAGGTTATCAATCCCATGAGGAAGAGAAAGAATTTACTCATAATTCTACCAAATATAATGAAGACCTGGTTGAAGAGCGAGAGCCTGAAGATGTAAAAAATGAGGATGAAATGTTGATGTGCGATCCTACCTACAATAAATCCATCCAAGATCCTATTCCTCCTCACAATAAGAAAAGAATAAGGTTGATCATTTTCCCTTTCAGGTTTTTGATGATGCCCTAATCTAGGATTCAGAAGGTGAAAAAGTAAAGGAATCCTTGGATGAGCTATACCCTTCATGTTGTGATGAAGGCAACAATATGATTGAAAAGGCGAGTCATGAGGATGAAGTATTGATATTCGCTCCTCCATTTGATGAAGTCATCCAAGCCTTTGTCACTCCTACATAAGAAGAAGAGAATATGATAAGTTATTTCCCTTTCTAGGATTTTGAAGATGCCTTATTTTATGACTTGGAAAGTGAAGAGGTGTTAGAGGAACCCTTGGATGTACTAAACCCTTCATGTTATGATAAATGTAATGATATGGTTGATAATATTGATGAGTTCATGCATGTTGGAAAACATAAATGGGATGTGATTGGTTATGATGGGGATCCCATTTACGACATTGAGGGTCATTTCCATTTGTTGCCTTCACAAATATCATATGAGATTTATATTAGTTCTAACATTTGGAAACAAGGAGATGAAATGATTACATATATATTCCAAACACCTGAGGATGACTTTATGCAATTTTCTCATGATAATTTCGGGTCATACCTTGAGGAGTTTGACAAATATTCTTTTGAGCACTTGGATTTATTTTATGAAGAAGACTTTCAACTGTCGTTGTGCTTATATTTTGATAAGGGTGAGTACATGGTTAGCCTAAAGAAGGATACTTGTGATAAGGTTTTCCAACTCCCTTCACTTCCTTTATCTTGCAATGTCACTAAGGATGCAACTAGGAGACATGCTTCTTGTCTCAAGTTTTCTCTAGGACAAGGCCTTTTCTTAGAATTTAAGGGTAGGTTGAATGCCTTAAGAAGAAGTTTATTATCTCATTCTTTCAACTTTCCCCTAAAAGGTTGCCAGTCATCCTCTAGATTCTTGTTAGTCCCTTCTCAAACCTCGGGGAGTGATGAAGTCCAAGTTAGTCAACTATCCGACTCTTTGAGTCAACCTCTCGAGATTTTGACCTTTCATGATCCTTTTCAGAGGTGGATTGAGCACTTTTCTCGAGATGTGACTTGGCATTATTTTTTCCCTCCCTCCCGCCTCCATGAGTTAGATTTTACAATTTCCTATGATATGATGAATGTTCTAACTCATGTTATTTTTGTGCTTAACTTGTCATTGTTTTCGTTTGTGATGAAGCACATAGACAGGTGTTATGATACATTTCTAGAATGGTTGTATTGGCTATATTATTATACCTAGAACTCGATCAATAGGTAAGTATAGGTAGGTAAGCATTTTCATCCATTGTATATACCATGCATATCATGTTATTATAGCTTAATTGCATTTTCATATTTCTTTGTTTCACTTGTATACATCATATGCTCATATGCTAGATTAGAGATATTTTCTTTCTCATTTTGACTTTTTCTATCATATATGGACAAAGGGTGATATCACCACCCTAGATGCACTGATGTTTTATTTTTATCAAGAACAAGTCATACCAGAGATGTCGAGGTTCTCATGCTCTCTACAGTGAGAACATGTCCCAGAGTAGGATCCATATGTTACCTGCAAACCTAGGGGTAACTAAGGAGATCATATCTCGAGGCCCAAAGGTTGTAGACATGGACTATAGAGAGCCATATGGACAAAGCATAGCCTTGGAGGGGCCCTTCTTTCCAATGATTCATCCTACACATAACCAACAACAACATCCACCACACCGGCCTAGTTCCCACAAGGTAGTGGGTCTTGCTCCACGAGGTAATGAGTCCATGTATCATGGTACGTAACACTCTGACACTCTGATATTTAAAGAATTTGAACATATTGCAAAGGATCTTTCTTGATTTCAGAACATTTGCTTGGAATTTATGCTCTTTTATGTATTCAAACTCGAGGGAGATGTCATTGTGTCCTAGTAAGTTGGTTTCCCTCAGAAATAGGTTGCTACTATGTGGTTTCTTGAAAAGTCATCATCTATTTCCTACCATACTTGTCACTTTTCATACTTCTTTCCCTCCATCTCCCTAGCCTTTTGGTATCTTCGGGTATATTGACCCAAGAAGGGATTATACCTTACCTCATGGGAAGAAGGGGCTAAAGGCCCAGAGGGTAAAAGTAGCAGGGAAAAGACAAAATCCTATCATTCACCTTTGATATGTTTCACCCAAGGATCCCTGAGAAAGCAGTGAAACACTTCTCCAAAATAAATAGGGGACCTACAAAATAAATAATAATGACTACTTGAGGTGTTAGTTGGGGGATAGGAGGTCTCATCACGAACCGACATACCATGATCATCAGTGCCCAACAGTATGAAATTACCATCATCTGGTCACCAAGCCAGGGTAGTGTCTCTAAGTTGCATGACTGAGGGAAAGGAGGTCTCATCACGAGCCAACCTTCTCATTTACGTGAGGTATTTGTGAATGGAACTATCACATATGGACACGAAGCCAAGATAGTGACCTCCAACTGGCTCCTTGAAACATAAAAAGGGAATAAAGGAAAAAACTAAGAAAAAATAAATGGCAATAAGTGGGCTTGGAAAGATTTGCATCATGGACAAAGGACCACTCACCCTCTACAAAGGAACCCATAGGTAAGACAATACAAACCCTTGTATTTCTTGAACCCCATGCCCAAGAGTTTTCCCCACATCATATCACATGCACAAATGACTAGGAATGATTCCACCTAGGAAACACCCTAAACATAGGGGTTATTAAACCAATAGGACATCTTGAGACCCTTTCCTAACCTAAATTTGGAAAGTTGTATAACGTCTTTGAGCATTTGTTTGGGTTAGGGTGGTTTGATGCAGATGTTTGGGTGCTTTGATTGTTAGATGTGATTTACTTGCCATGATACTTGTGACTTATGGACCCCTAGAGGGTGTACTTGTTGTCTTTGTAGGACTTTACCTGGTGGGAAGGTATTCATGAGGAGATGATCAGTTTAAACCTTCATGAGGGCTTGAATCCCAAGGATAGGTGCAGAGACCCCAGGCTTGGGGAAAGATAGTTACAATCATTTTTCACAATGAAGGAAGAGGATGTTGCCTTTGGAGGCACCTTGGTAGGCCTAGATGATGAGGGGCCACCCTTCCCCACCTAGACGTTGGCTTTGGAGACCTTGGACATCACCCTAGTAGCCACATGACGTCACCTAGGGCTAGGGTTTGACATTGAGAGATGTTGGGCTACAATTTTGGCACATGTGGCATGGAGGAGGGCCTTTGGAAGCCCAATGTTTTGCTAGATGACCTCAATGTCTCATGGAGGAGGCCTAACGTCACCCTAGGAAGGATGGCGTCACCCTCGTTAGGGTTTTATTTTGTGAAAAATAATTTAATTTTTAGTTTTAAGAGCCAAATTGACATCTAGGCTCTGTTTTGGGAAGAGACACAACTTTTGGGTAAATTAGCCAAGATTTCCCATATAAATATGGCTGGATAATTTCATTTTTTTTCATCATATCTCATCACACAACACTTTTGGACTGAAATTTTATCCCTCTTAAGGGCTATTGGCTGAAATAACTAGTGCGTACCTCTTGAGGAAGATTTTTTGTGGTGCATCTTGGCAGTTTTCATGGTGGAATGGTCTTCAAATAGGGTTTGAAAGACATACTAATTTGTTTCATACACCTACATAAATTACACCTAACTCACTCAGAAATTGCTTGTGATCATGGCTAAACAATCTACTTGATAAATGCTAAGTTTTCATAGTAGTTTCTTGCAATTTTGAGCATTACTTCTTGTGGTTGTTACAAACATTCATTGTTTTTGTAAACTAATAAATTGCTGAAAATTTACTTCAACCACTTCATTTCTTAATTTTCTAACGTCTCTTAGGATTTTATTATCATTTGGTACTTGGAAATTATATATACATGCCATATTGTTTTTGTTCCGGGAAGGTACATCAATATTCTTCTTTGCCTCAAACTCTTAAGATGAAGACACTCTTGACTTAAATGACCAATG
>JASDQU011400607.1:1761-39118 GCA_032191745.1 Picea mariana | reverse complement strand
CACACAATGGTAACGTCCTTCGATGTAAGTTTAACAAGCCCAGAGAAGGTAAGCTGGGTGGATTTTCATATTTAGGGAGTCTGAAAAAACATAAAAGGAGACTCCATTGGGGTACCTTTTTCGAAGATAGTCTAGTCGATTCGAAAAAAGGGTAAACTAGCACTAACAAGACGTCTATTCAAAACCATTTTAACGAGTGTGATAAAGACAAGATCACTCAGCCATTTTTTCATTTTTAAAGAGTCTGAAAAAAGCTTAACTATGGACTCCGTCAGGAATGTTCTTCTAGACCATTTTAACGAGTGTGAAAGAATAAGGTCACTAGACAATATTTTCAATTTTAGGGAGTCTGAAAAGAGCTTAACTATGGACTCCGTGGGGGTTCCTTTTTCGTAAATTTAGTCCCTCAGGGCCAAAAAAGGGTTAAAATGATACCTGAGAGTACTCTTCTAGAGAATTGAAGTTCCATAAAGTATACCTTTGTTCGTACAGTTGACCTTCCGGACCGAAAAAGGGGTAAACTACTGCCGAACAAACGTGACTTCAAATCTCAGTTTAACGAGCGTGAAAGACCACAAGATCGCTCAACAATATTTTCATGTTTAGAGGGTCTGAAAAGGGCTTAAAAGAAGACCCGTAGAGGTTAATTTTCTCAGTTAATTAGGATGAGATCGAAAAACATAAATGCAGTCTCGCCGAATGTTGCTTTCGGATCTCAAAGTGAGCTTGAAAAACAACAAAGTTAGCTCATGATCGACACTTTGGGGGTCGATGCCGGGTATCTTCTTAGGGGAGAAGTATGCTCCGACAAAAACATTGTCTACGATGCCAGGGGTTCTAGAGAGATTGATCGGTATGGTTTCAGCGATGGTTTCCATATTACCCTCAGCATAGACCTCGTGTGTAGCTAAGGGATTAATAGGACAAGACCTATCTCCAGTCATAGTCAAGGTGAATTATCCGGCCTCGATTCTACTTAACTCTGGGAGGAAGTATGATCTGTGATGAAGATCATCCTAGGGTTTGTTTGAACTAGTCATTGCTTCAATTATTGCTTCATTAGAGGGAAAGACTAAGTCTAACGAATCGGTGTTAGCAAGAGAACCTTGGGCCCAAATAGGATCTAGAAGTGGATCGAACTCTTGTGCAAGAGTTGGATCAGTGTTGGATGGAGCTTGTTGGACTAAAGAGTACGCTACTTCAGGTGCGGACAAGGGCACGAACATGCCCAGGTGCCCTGTCCCATCCATCATGGCCAATGGGGAAGGAAGTATCCATGAATCATCGAAGTAATTCATGCGGAACGACGAAACTTGAAAAATCTCAACCTTATGGTGATTGGATATAAACTTGATATCACCTTGAGGGGGCAGGTAATCGAAGGTACCCATCAAAGATGGGCACAAACCAACCCCTACGTTGAACACGCCTGGTTAAGGATTATCAATCATCGGGACCATGGATGCCCCCAATGAAGGGTCAGGTTTGGAGAAAGACAATTGATTGATGGTCACAATCCGACCCTCATGTGGAAACAACAAGACCCGAAAAACTGTAGCAACCACAACTTGCATCGCATAATTCCAACTCCTCCCTAACAAGAGGTTATAGTTGAGGGGCGCATCGACTACCTCTATCTCGACAAACACGGTCTTTCCTCTTAACTGCATGGGAAAAGAGGGAATGATACCATGTGGTTGAAAAGAACGACCGTCGAAAGTAGTGAGAAGAGTGGGTGACAGAGACAAAATGGGCTAGCCAATGGCCTTCCAACATGCCAATGACATAACGCATGTCGAGGCGCCCTCATCAACCACCGTGCGGAAAATATTGCGAGTAAAAGTTTTTGTGGGATGAGCCACTACTATCTGAAACACTACATGGTATGGAAGACGAGGTTTTAAGTCGGTTGTATCTAGCATGACGGTACCCATATTACAAGTCTCGGTAGATCCTAAAGCGGTTAACAAGGATTTCCTTTGGGAAGGGCAGCTTTGGAGGACCTCCAAAGCAGACATCGCACAAGGGGTTTGTGATAAATCTTCCACCACAGAATAGTTCTGGGCAGCCCTTGTGTTTGGATTGTAAGAAGATTTTTTGAGCGTGCCTTTGGGGATGCGTGTCATTGTTTCGCCCAACATCTTCTCAATCTGTAGAGGAAGAGATGGGAGTTCAACTTCTTTTCCCTTCTCATAAGTGCTTCGTTTACTATAGTCATGCACTCTAGTTGATATAAAAGCATCACCCTTCACCATATATACATTCGCGGATGCGAGGTTGTTCGAAGACGGAGAGGGTCCTTGGCTGCCCCCTTCCGTGCTTGCAGAGGCCTATGTTAGATTTTGCCCATGTTGGAATGGATTGGTTAACACAGCAGGCTGTTGTTGCGTCACAAACTTTTGGGCTTCTGCAAGCCGAGGACATAGATGGGTCGGGTGGTCTTCCACGCACAAGTTGCACGGATACCTCGCCTTCCGTTTCTCAGTATTGCCCCTGCCAGCATTATAAGTGGGTTTCTTATCCCCCTTACCCTTATTTCGTTGTTTTTTCTTTCCTTCAGGCTGCTGGGTGGCCTTTGGATTAGTTGATTGCATTGTGTGTACATCCGACGTTTTGGTAGGGGAAGCAGCCAAAGCAGTAGTTTGGCTAGCCGCTGTGTGCTATATAGACAATTGTTGCAACTGATTTGTTAGTTGCTTAGCGGGCTTTGTTTGTGCTGAACCTACAATACCATCAACATGTGGTCTAGCTCTCTGTTTGGTTTTATCAAGTATTGAGCGTGGTGCATCTGGCAGGATCTCGTACAATAAACCAAACTGAGAATAGATTAGCTCAAGTTGTTGAGCTCTCATGATGGCGTCTTCTTCGGAAAATACTCCCGACGTCACGACGTCTTTGGACAACTGTGGGACCAAAGACTTAAGAAACCACTCGAGTAGGAATGCTGGTGGGACTGGTACTTTAATTAAACTCTTTTGAAGTCTCCATTCTCGGATGTGATCAAAGATATGGTCTGCTTTTGTTTGTGAGAAATTGGCAAGCAATTCTGTACCAACGTCGTATCTCACAGGTAATTGGAAATGGTTTAGGAAGGCTATTGCCAAGTTGGAAAAGGAAGAGTATCTTGAGTGGTCGAGCTCAATGTATCATTTCATGGCACTCCCAATGAGAGTGTGTTGAAACAATCGCAACTGTACGGAGTCATCTTTCAATGAGTTGGGTGAACACCAAAGGTGGAAGGTAGTCACATGATCTCCTGGATCTTCGTTAGACTTGGCTTCGAACTTTGGGATGTCCAAAGGAAACTTCGTCGACATAAGAGGCCAATGTGGATCGTGACAGATAGGTTCATTCAACAACCTTGTCAAGTTTGGAAAATACAAGGTTGCCAAGAAGGGTAGTTTGGGTTGTTGGTGATAACCTGGGAAAAAGGGGCCTGGAGTTTGACTGGCACCAGGTTGCCAGGAAAAGTTCGGCTGCTAGCCTGGGTTCTTGTAAAAACCATGGCCATGGCCAGCATATGGATTTTACGTGTGAGGAGACATCATCGACTGATTTCCAAAATAGGACATAGATGGTTGGGCATGCATTACATTCGAAGGACTTTGGGAAGGATTTCCCCATGTCGGTCCCGTGGGGATATGCATAGTGCTTTGTCTGAGGTTCCATTGATTATGAAAAGAATTACCCCAGATCAGAATTTTGGACGAGGGAACGGATCCCTGCCTAGAATTCCAAGGCCATGATGCAGAAGAAGTTCCTGGGTGTGCCCCTTGTGCAGGAATAGTAGCCTGCATAGGAATAGGTTGTTCGAAACTGAGGTTGCCCCTAGTCGGGAAAGTAGCTGACGAGAAAGCGTTGTTACCAAACACACCGAACAAAGAAAATGATGTCGAACCGACCGACATATTATGTGAAGGTGGTCCTTGACTTCCCACTCCAAATAAACTAGGGTGTGCAGGTGGCCCGACAGATTGCTGATGCATGCCACCGAGGGAAGGGGATGAAGGAGGTATATGACCTCCCCCATAAGGGAAAGTGTTGAAAGGAGCAGGAGTGCCCCCCAATTGTTATTGCAGAGGAGTGTTAGAGCTCCCTACCCCTAGACCTGAAGTCTGTGAAGTGGAGTAGGAAAGTACAAGACTTGTACCTGAACTAGGCATCCCGTATGAGAACGGAGGGCCTGTTGCACTTGGTGTGAAAGGGGTTGTGGCTGCCGCCAGAGATGGGATCGGACCACTGTGTGATGTAGAGGCAGTTGAGACCATGGTGGATTGGACCAGTGACGATGGTTTAGGAGGTGGAAACTCTCCTGTGGTGACAACCGTAGTGGGAATTGCAGAATTCCCAGAAGGAGTAACATCATTTGTTTCCATTGTTTTGTGTGAAACTGTCTGGCTGATCCAGGTGGATATCGATGGCCACCCACCTTCTCTAACTGGCCCAAAACATGTTTCTGGCAATTTTGGTAATTTACTATTTTTAGCAGTTTTTTTCGGGTCCTGAACTTCCGGGCCATTTTGAGGCCCTAAACGATGTTTTTTTGGGTATTTTTCTCTCATAAAATTGCATTTAACAATGCTATTTTTTCTCAATCATTGTAGGCCTCGGATAGATCTTTCCAATGAGCTATCATACGCCTAAAACAGAGATCGTATGCAAAAGTTACGACCCCGGGAAGTTGATGCACCAACTTACCCAAACGGGGCCCACATGACTTTTGGCGCTTCATCTCCTAGGGTAAGGTTTTTGGATGTCTAGGACTTTTGGCATTCCTGTCTATTGTAAAAAGGCCTTTCGAGCCTCATTGTAATCATCTTCTTGTGAATGCGAGTAGCTGTCACATCTCTTCTCAGAGATATGCTGCCACCATTCTAGCGAGTCTTTCACTCTGTATTTTTACAGTCTCTGTACATTTCTCTGATTAATAGAAATCGTGTATTACTGTATATCTGTGTTTATGGTTGCATCTCTGATACATTTATGTTATATTATTTAATATCTGCAATATCTCTGTACATTTCTTTATTATATCTTCGCTCTCATTTCATGTCGAAAATAATCTGGATCACTGGCACTCGTAAGGATGAATCGGTACGATGGTGGGTGCCGAAATATCAGTGGTGGAGGTTTCAACCAGACCAAAAGCTTGCGCTCCAAGGTCTAAAATGATCGATTCTTCTGGATGTTGGTCGGGCACAATTTCTTGTGACCCGGTCGCTTCAAAAGACCCTTGTTGGTCTAGCTTTTGCCGTAGTGGTGGCGGGGGTGGCTCCAATGTAACTGGTGGCAGGTCAAGAAGCCTTCGTGACCGACAGAGCTCGTGATCCTCCACTATGCGAGAAGATCAAAGAGACACTAGGGTAGTCTAACCATTCAAAAACAACACGCACTAAAAAAATTCCCTCTAAGATAAGACAGACAAATACTAAATTAATTGGAAGAACAGTTACAACAACCAACACTAGAGCAACTTACCGGTGCAAGTGCAACTCGAACACGGAAGCACCCTCTGGGTATACTCTGCAAAGCGTGGCTTGATGTCTGTCCTAGGTACTGTGGTATACCCCTGCTGTCACCTGTGTATGTCCCTAGAAAAGATAGGGAACTAGGTTGCCAATGCGTAAACAGTCACCAGGTGGGTACAGTCGAAAGTCGGGTAGACCACAATGAGCAGGGTATAGATCCTGAAACCTATAAAGAGTATCGAAAGCAAGTGGTCCAGAAGACAACTAAGGATATCAAACGGATTCGAGAACCACGAAGCACCGTGGCAAATGCAATCGACGAAATCCCAAAACAAGCCCTCTATATGTGTTCTCCACTACGATTGGTCCAGCTTTGGAGGGGTCATCTCCGCTACCTTTCTGCACGCAACCTCATGTTTATCCCATGTGTTATAGGGGGGTCCCAGATAACTTTCACGATACTAGACTTAGACACTTCCTAACTCAGACTCCAATGTTTGAATGTAATGGCCTTGAAGAGTTTCCTCTCCAACCTAATCCTGAACTAGTTGGTTAACCCTACAAACATAAAAGTCTAATAAATTTTAGATTTAGCGTTAATTTTATGGCTTGTCTTATGTCAAAGGGAATGAAAGTGAAACTGATGATGTTTGAAAGACGAAAGTAAAAAATGAACAAAAAGCTAGAAACAAAATTTTTCACTTAACGCAAATTTTCAACAACTTTTCAATTTTTTCTTTTTTCTTTTCTAAGATCTTTTGAATCAACAAACTTAAAGAAGGATTTCACTCAACTACGAGCTACTTACAATCTAAGTAAACTATCAAGAACTTAAGAAAACCAAGATTTTTCCCTGGCTACTAATGCAAAATCACACTTTTCAACCAAACAAGAAAATGAAAGAGATTTTATTTATTTATTTATTTAAATGCCGATAAAGCAAAAAGGAAAAATACCAACAAGTAAAAAACCAAGAAAAACAATTCTGGCTTAATCGCAGATCACAAAGAATCACTTCCAGAAATCACATACTAGCAGCTTAAAAAATGACTCTCACACTTGTTTAAAAACCCTAAAGAATTTTTTTTAATGACAACTTTTAAATGAAAAAAGCAAGCTAAGGCTAAGATCAACCCTAAGCTACTGATTACTAGGATAGAGATTCAAAAACCTGAGAGGTATAACTCTTGTCAAGGGAAATGATGACTGCCTTACCCTCAACAAAAACTATCCTGTACAAGCACACTACTGACAATCGAACAACAAGCGTGTGCACGCGAGTTGTGTAGAGCCAGAGTGCGTGTACACACATGCTGGCCTTATACAGGTCACGTGTATCTCTAAAACTCTGAAACAACTAAAAACAGACAATCTAAACCAGGAAGAGACCACTGATATTGAGAACTAGGATCTCTTAAAGGCTTAGACACTCTCTTTAATAGAAAAAGAAAACAATGTAAGGAAAAAATTCATAAAACAAACCAATCTGAGATGAGACTGCAAACAACCAAGACTTAGACAGAGTTCCAGAAAACCGTTGAGAATGACTGATTCTGATAGGGAAGAGGATGACTGCCTAAAAAATTTTCTGGAATCTACACGCTACTACTACTTCGTCAACTAGCATTTACACGAGGGCTGTAAGAGAGTAGGGCGTGGGTACACACATGCAGACCTTATGTAGGCCGCATGGACCTTTGTGGGTCTCGAAAAAAATAGTCAAGAAAATAACAGAGATAGCTGGTATGGAAGACCAGACTCTCTGTTAGCTCAGACTTTGCAGAAACTTCAAAAAACTGGCAAGAAAACCAGTCTTTTAAAACTACCCAAAAATATTCCCAGGAACCCTAGAGACTTCCCCAGTGGAGTCGCCAATTCTGTTGTGGTGGGTTAGAGACTTCCCCTACGAACTAGAAAATAGGGTTATATTATGCATGCAGATATGACCAAAAGAAACCTACTTTCTACCTTCATCCTCAGACCTAATCCCCATTTCTTTTTAGCAAATACATGGTTAGACCAACATACCTTGTTCCAGATGTTCAATGTCGGTCCTTCTTCATGCTTGATCGCTTGCTAGCAGCTCTCCTCCCAAGGCTAACCTGCATACAAAACAAGCAACAAACTACACATGCATTTTACCTACAGACTAATGGGTTAGAGATTCAAACATATATTTACTAAACTATGAGGAACTCATATAGTGGGACGAGAAAAACATTTCTTTATTATTATTTTTAATGAATCAACTTACAATCTTGTACTCTCTTATTTCCAATTTTACTTCAACATCAATAGAATATGTATTTTTAAGTGGAATTTTTGATTTTGAACCTGATCTCTGGTTGCCCTGGTTACATGCTTCTTTGAATACTCTGGAGTTTTCTTACCTTTCTCATGTATTTTATTTTGTTCCTTAGGTTTTCTACCAAACATAGGTTCCAACTTAACCTCCTTTAACCTGTGTGAAGAAGATTGAAAGGTCTGTCTTTCAACTTCCTCCATAGTGTCTTCTGAATTGTCTTCAATAATAATTAGGTTTTCCTTCTTGATAGAAGGATGAAACAAAGCCTTTGAGTTCAACCTAATTTTGTTCGCAACCCTGGTAGTAGTTCCTTTAGATACAAGTTCCTCTTTCTTGCTCATTTTCTTACCCTCTCCAACCTTTTTTCCAATAATCTGTTTCGTCTGCTTGGTTGGTCTTTTGACTGGGCTTGCTGTATGGTCTTTAGGTTCATCAAGTTCATCAGGTTCCTCCTGGATGTCTGGATCAGTTTGGAAATCAATTTCTTTATCAAGTTTAAGTTTCTTGCCTCGACCTTTAGTGATTTGGTGCCATGGCACTGATAAAACTCCGTTGAATATTCCTGAGAACGTTTATGATTCGATCACTAGTTTTGGGAAACTGTCGAAGTCTGAGAGCTAGTTTTTTACCTGCAGAGCATGCATAAAACAATATACATACTAAAAATAGATAGATCATGTCTTCGTACATGGAGAATGATGATCGAGAATGGTGATTTGATATCAGGCTGGCATGTACAACCCAATCATTTGAATGAGTTGTCATCACTGCAAAATATGACCTGATATAGATCATAATCAGATATGTCGATTTTCTAACAATAATTTCGGATGCTTGAACACGATTTGGGAATATGGCACATGCACAACCATAATTACTCCTGACGCTACAAGAATAACGCTATTCTTGTAGCACCCTTTCCACTTTGGCAATTTTGAAATTTTAAACAAGGGAAAAAGGACATATGATGTGATGAAAATAATTTACCATGTCATATCCTAACTTTTAATTACTTCAAAACATTTAAAACGTGCAGAAAAGGAATGAAAGCATACTTTCAAGCCAAGAAAGGGAATAAAAAAGTTTAATGAAAATAATGAAAAAAAGGGTAGAACAGGGATTAAGGAAATCCAATAGTAAAAAAAAAAATTAAGAACTAACATGTACGTCTTCCACGTCTCCTTTTTGCACTATTAATGCATAGCAGAATCGTTTTGCATTCATTTCCTTAAAAAACTCTCTTTCTAACAACATATTCTCAGTTTTTCCCTCATCCTTAAGGGGCAATAGGACGACTTTCAATCCATGCTTCCAAAAGGTGTAAGGATTCTTTCCTCCATCATGCATGAATTTTCTGTCATATTTCTAAGGCCTCCCCAATAACAAATGACATGCATCCATCGGAATGAAATCACACCATACTTAATTTTTATAAGTCTTACCGATGGAAAACTTGATGAAATATCTTTTATTAATGGTGACTTCATTCCCCTTTTTGAAACATGCAATTCGGTAAGGACGAGGATGTGTTTCACAACGTAATTTCAACTTATCTACCATATCTTTGGAAACCATATTCTCACAACCGCCACTATAAAAAATAACTTGACATACCTTTCCCCTGAAAGTGCATCTAGTTCAAAAAATATTTGTCTGAAGCCAAGAATATTCATTGCCACTACTCTGCCTTTGCTCTTTTTCGGGAATCACCATTGACCTCTGTATAATGAGATTCTCCCCCATATTAGGCGAGACTTTAAATTCAAATCCTTCTTCTTCATTCTCATCTTGGACCAAGTTCAAACTAGGTTGTTGTCCTTACTTCGGCTCTTGCATGTTATAATCTGGGCATTCAAATGCTCAATGACCCTCTACACCACACCTGAAACACACATAAGGTTCTCCTCTACCACCACCGTAACCTATACCCCTCTAAAATCCTCTTCCTCATGGTTGATTCGGGTTACCTTATTGAGTATATTCTGCTTTCTCATCTCCTTAGGATGATTCGCCTCTTCCATAGTTAAAACCACCCCATGAGGTAGATGATGTACCCCTCCTTGCTGCTCTATTACTTTGAGAAAATTGTTGGTTTTGATTTTCCTTGGCCTTTAAGGATAATTGGTATGCCTCTTCCATGCTTCGAACCCTATGCATGCTCAGTTCATATTGAATAGAAAATTTTAAAGAATTCAAATACCTTGCATCCAGGTTCATACGTAGTCCAGAGGCAAAAACATTTCTTGCAATTTTTTTTTCCATCTTGCTCCAGGTCCTAGTTTTGTCTTTTCCTTTTCTTTCTTTGTCTTTCTGCACATGATCCCACCAGATCATGGCATGGCCCTTCAACTTGGTGCATGCAATTTTCACCTTCTTTTCCTCTGTCATAGGCTTCCATTCAGAAAACATTTCCATGGCATTCAACCATTCTATTAACTCTTTTGGTTTAGTATTCTCTGCATATTCTAAAACTTCCATCTTGATCCTATCATTTCTCTCTTCTAGAGCCTTGAGCATCCTTTATTCAAAAGTCATGCACTCTAATTGTTCTTCTTCTTGTTCTTCATGTTCTTATTCATATTATGTATGATGATATACATTTCCTTGGACTGTCCCCTCATCAAACACTTCTCTTTGTATTATTCTCTGACTAGCCAACACATTTGTAATATCTTATACTTTCCTTTGGAGGTTTTGCATATCTCTGCACATCTGAGAAAGATACCCTGCTCTTCCTCTTCCTCTCCCAACCATCTTCCTGCTCTGATACCAAGTGATGTAACCAATAAAATTGGATTCATTCACAAGATATAAAAACCATGCAAACACACGAGAATGAAAAATAATTCTCTTTTATTCCTTCTCCATCCTAACTATTACAATGGAAGTTCAACCCCTTATAACTACTATATGAAATTTTCGAAAACAACTAATTTTAGAAAAAAACATCTAATTTTAGGAAATTCTCGCATGACTCTAAAACTCACCAATAACTAAGAGCTAACTAGAGTGACACTATTTGTCAATTCACTTTTCTGATTAAGTTCATAAGCTAAGATATAATTGATAGTTAAATATTTAAAAATCCCCGTAAAAACACTAAAACCCCAATTTGAGGCCTTATATGAAGGAATTTGGCCCTGTAAAGTGTCAAAACAATGACCGATCTAAAGGATGAGATCGATACGATAGTGAACTCTTTGAGACACAACTCCTTGTAAAATTTCAGCCCAAACGGATAATTCCTTGGAAAATTTATGACCCTCGGAAAATACTTGCATCAGTTTGTTGTCATGCTACGATCTTGTGACCATGTGAAATTTCAAACAAAGCTCACTAAATTAATTAAGGATTTCAATATTTATTTAATGATCTATTGACTATTGAAGACTATTATGTGAATTTGATTAACATTTATAATAGTAACAAGTAAATTAATTGGAATATTAACAAATAAAATAAAGTAAATATAGTTTATTGTCTTTGTTTCCTTTGGTGGTTTAATTAATATACTTGAGTAAAGAAACAAATTTGAAAAGAAATGATATGACAATATAATTAAACCTATTCAATGCAATTTCTGTGGTGAGGATTGTTTTCAGTAGTGTTCGGAAAAACCACAGTGTTATTAATGGATTGTATCAAACCATTTCAAACCCAATGAAAGTAGCAACCAACAAGCATTATATTTGTTTCCTAATTTTTTGGTGATCAAGTAAAGTATGAGGGAAATCTAGGGCTTGTTTGCCTCTTAGGTAGTTGATAACCCTTAACTATGTGTGATTTAATCTAACCTAATTTAAACTAATATAATGGTAGCTTCTTGATCTTAGAGAAGAAATAAACAACAAGCAACTCAAGTAGGGTTAGAACTACACAATGTACTTGAAGATGTTGACATTCCACTATGAAAAAAACAAGGACAATATATCTCCAATATAGAGAAAGAAAAGAAACTAGCAAACCACTGATCTAGGTGACCATCCAAGGTCGTCTAAAAAATAGTCTTGATATTAGTATTTTTGAAGTCATTATTTATTAACACATATTGGGGCTTTCTCATGCATTTTTGGGGCTAGTTACATCCAAAACCCAGGGCGATGACTGATTTTGCTAATTTTTTTTTCATCGTGCTAAAAAAGACCCAAATCAAAACACTGAGAAAAAGTTATGATCTAGATAAGGCTCTCATTTCTCTTGGACAACTCAGATTCATCTAGCTCAATGTTCCTACTCATCCCTAGTCATTATAGGGTTAGGGTTCTTACATTTTAGGGTTTTTTCTTCCTAGGTTGTTTGTCATTATTTTAAAATGTAGTTACAACCTCTTGTTATAGTTTTGTTTTACAAATTAGCATAAGTATTCTCATAGACAAGTTATCACCATTATAGTCCTTTTTTATTATTACGTATATTGTTTTGTTTTCACCATTTGATTCATTAATAGAATTTGGTTTTCACTATAATACTCTAATTTCAATACTGTATTTGAGTTCTCTTTATAACATTACATGTTCTTTCATTTCTATCTCAATCCAATCTGAATTGGAGGTATCAAAACAATCTACTCTCTATTGTTTTTATATGCATGTCCCCAAAGAGTTAGATATGAATAGTTGGACCTAAAACTAATCGAGCTTGGTAAAGAATTCCCTCATAGATCCAAGTAGTTTTCCATGATGGCTGGAAAGAAAGATGGTAAAGTAGGATATCCTATCAAGTTGATGCTCCAAGAATCCCTAAAGAAACAAAGGAGTGAGATGATGGACCATTTCATCGAAATCCTTTGACAAACAACCATTTTGGAGAAACAATTCCCTTCAAGGTACAAATTGATTTTGATATCCATCTATTTGAAGGAAATATAGACATAGAATCTCGTGAGAGATGGTTAAATATGTTAGAGGGCTATTTCTCTATTCAAAAGTTTTCAAATAGTGTGTTAGGGTCCTACCCTAACATCCTTACTTTATAGTACTTAGAAGTTAGTCAATTAATATAAGCGACCATGTTCTTTGAATAAGTCCCATTATATAGTTAGTGGATATTTACTTAATGTAAAAGGGTCATGTTTATCAAATAAGGCCCACTAGGTGGTTGGTACCCATTAATGATGGGACTACAAGTATTTATGGTTTTTCTATTAAAAATCTATTTATCGAGCTAGAAGGCTATGGAATGTTTTGTCAAGTATTGTTGTAATTGGAGATTTGCTGAGTGAGATGTTTCCTTACCTTAAGAGGCCCATGAACATTAGTCTCTTTCTTATGGAAATCATTAATACAAGGGTTACATTTCACATATCTCATCTCATTCTCTCTTGTATCTACCTTTTGCATTTATATTTTCTAAATACCTATTTTATGGTTCAAGTCTAAGGGTTAAGGATCATTGCACAATGAGAAACATTTTTTTGCGCTCCTAAAGGCCCTTCTCTATGTCAAAGATTAGTGGGATACTGATTGTGTTCAACATGTATGTGATTATTTTAAATTGTATCCACATAACCCACATGGAGGGATTTCATTGATGTCCTCAAGGAGGAGCATTTACCTAGAGGAAATTATGAATGTCATTATATGAGATGGACAAACTTATGTAAAGGTAGAGAAATTATAACCATAAGTCTTGTTTTTTACCTTATTTCACTACTACAATATAGGGTTGTAGCGTCACTATAGCCTATTCTCTCTTAGTCAATTTTTTTTCACTGGTGTCCATCAAGTTTTTGCATCGTGTTTGCTTTGTATTTACGATACTTAAAACATTAAAAAAGATAAAATTTTCTTGTGTCATGTTCATGTCATCATTGCATCGTCATTGCATTGTGTGTGGATCGTTGTAATCTATCGTGTGCCATGTGCGTCGAGGTAGTGTCTTGTTCATAAATATATAATGTTGGATTTACATCATTATAGTGTCATAATATTATATTTGATAAAAAAAAACTACGTGTTATGAAATTATTGTCGAATTTGCACACAATTTTGATGTCATTCTTCTAGGGAGTTCCAACTGATCACTGACAAGAATGCAGTCTACAAAACCCGATGTGAGGAATCATAAGGTTAACGTGAAGGGACTGATAAAAAATGGTGTTAAGAATCATAAGGTAACTATGGAGGGAATGATATACAACAATATGTTGCAAACATGTGTTTATTTATTTAGAAAAGTATACATCCTCCTTGTAATCCATATCTTCTCCTCAAAGTTTAAGCTAATACACTATACTAAAGAGGAAAAAACACCATTCAAGCTGATACTAAGTACCTAGTGTTGTCATATACCACCTAGCCTATATTAATTCTAAATAATTCTTTCCTATCAACTTATTTGATTTTGGTGGGCTTGATAAGACAAACTAAATGACATACCCAGGAATATGGACTTCATTTTTCTTTCCTTCAACCTTCTTGTCTTGAAAATCACCTTTGGATTCATCACTGCTCTTCTTATCATCATTCCATCCTTCCTTTTTATTTTCTCCACCATCCTTATTCTCCCCACCACCAACACCTTCCTTCTTCTACCCTCATATTTCTTACCCCTATCCTTCTTGTATCCTTATTAATTGTCTCCATCATTCTTATGTGGGATGATATCAATATAATTATTGATATTTTTTGGAGATATAATTTCTCACAATTGCTATTATAATTAATGAATGGACATATCGAATGTACGGATTAGAGAGATCTATATTGATTTTTTGTTTTATTTTTGGTTGACTAGGAGGGGAACTATTGGATTTAGAAGCCAAGCCAATAAATGTTTTCTTTTTCTTGCAATTTGTATATTGCATAGTACAAATCATGTTGGGGGTAGTTACAAAAGATGTGCCTTAGCTGTGGGTTTCTATGCTTAGCTGGTTCACTCCCATTATGTTATTTCTACTATTGAATGTGATGATTGGAACCATTGCTATTACTTATAAAATGTGCGAAAACAACAACACCAATAGGGACCTTAAAAGAAACCCATATCTATTATACATACTAAGCGCCTTTAATTTATTTAGAGATAAGGTAAAAAAGGCAGTTGAGTCTAAAAACCAGGAAGAAGAGAAAATGCCAAATAATGTAATTGTAGAAGAAAATAAACAAATAGAAATGGACGAAGAAAGGAAATCAAAAGTGGAGGTAATATTATTTCTTATGACATGCTAGAATAATTTTTATAGATTGCAGTCTTGTTCACTTGACATATATCAACAACATTATAGCCATTTGCAATGTTTCTTAATTATTGATGTTCTTCAAGATGATTTGACATGTCTGATATATTTTATAATAGATTAAAAATATTTTATTAATTAATAAAAATTACATGATTTAATTAATAAAAAATTATTATTATTAAAATACTGATTAATTGAATAATATTAATTATTCGAGTTTGAAATTAATTTATTAAAGGTCAATATTATTTTTAATTAATAAAAATATATCCCAAAAAGAATATACATGTTACAGTGCATATCAACATGTATATAAACAATATCTGTCACTCCTTACTCTTACCAAATACAATTCTTTTCCTATTTCCGCTCTACAAAAAAAACTGTATCATCCAGTACTAGTCGATGCCTACTACCCTACAGTATGAACTCCATAGCTTCAATCTATTCTCCTTCCATGAATTTGTAGAAGCCAAAAGCTCCTACGGAGAGAAGAAGCACTTCTTTTGATAGGAAGTTTGCTTTCTCATTGAGTTCTTGTAGAATATGGCTAAAGGAAAGCCATTCAAATGATCTGAAGGAGAGCTTAATGTATCTAAGAAGGGACTCAAGCCTGATATCTTGGACCTTGATTTTTTATGTGGCCCATTCAATGGCTAGCTTGGAGTCCCCTAACACTTGCAATTTTTTGACATCCTTTTTAATCGCCGCTTCTAAAAGGGTCCAAAGGGCAATAAATTATGCTCAGTTATTTGTGCCCGAACCTGGTGCATAACGAATATGGATATAGTGGTTTTTCTTTAAGTGGAGGATGAATCCGACACCATATACATGTGGCTGACCTTGACAAGCCCCATCAAAGAAACCCTAGGGGATTTCATAATCAAGAGATGACATAACTGAGATTATAGGATTCTTTGCTTTTAAGTCGAATTTAAAGTCTTCTTCCATTCTCATTATGATTTCCACAACAAATTCAAGAGGTATGAGCTTATCTTTGAAGATACTATTGTTCTTGGCCCACCATAGGTTGGAAACCATAATGTTGGGGAGACTCTATAATAAGAAATTTGCATTGTCCTCCAACCATTCCTTGAAGCATCCTTCGATTGTGGCTTATTCCAACCTACCCTCGAGGGAAATTTGCTTGAGATTCTCGTCCAAACCTAGCCTGCATAGGGGAAGGAAATAAATAAATGAGAGATCGATTATCATGAGATAAACATAAAGGACAACGATTTGGGCCACACCAACCCCCTTTGATTCCATTATCCCAGTTAAGTAATTTGTTGTTAAGGGCCAACCAGAAGCTTAATTTTCATTTGAGTGGAGAGATAATCTTCCAGATTAGCTTCCACCACCATTTGACATCACAAGAATGAGAGACTTCTTGTAGGGCCTTACAACCCAACTTTTCTATGAAAGCACTAGAGAGTTGGTTCTTCAACTAGACCAAGGAGTTTGGTGTGTCTTCATCAATGGAAATGAAATTAGAAACTAACATGCTTACATAAGATGACCAATCGGATGCCTCCTACCCACTTAGACTTGAAGTCTCCACGTATATCTAGGTTTCTTTTCCTCTATGACTTAAGGTCAACTTGGCATCATGTAACCATAACATATTTTTATCTCTGAGGGACTAGATTAGAGCTTTCAATAGTTTAAAGGAATTTCCCTCTCTTTTCCACGGGTCCTCTCCCAAGCGAACCAATTTACCATTCCCGATCTTCCATGACACCCAAATTCCCACCAAAGGGAAAGCTTGTACAAAAAATTTCCAAACTATTGATCCTCTTTTGGATTTTTGCGTCTCTCTTATCCAGTCCACAACCAACTTTCCTAGGAAATATTTAGAATGAAGCACTTTTCACCATAGGGAGTTCCCTACGATCATTCTCCAGAGACATTTTTCGGCTAGAGATTGTGTAAAAGCATGAATATCTTTGAGTCCCTATCCTCCCTGTTCCTTTGGGTCCGTGATGGAGGACCATTTTTCCAAGTGAGTTTCTTTCATGCCACGCTACCCTCCCCATAAATATCTACTGCTGATTTTGTGGATATTGTTGAGGATGACTTTTGGAATTGCAACTACTAATTCCCAATAGATTGGGATACTTTCTAGTACCAACTTAAGTAAAATCAGTCTACCTCCACGAGACAATAACCTATTTACCAAGATAGAGACGCATCCTTCTATTTTATTTATCATCCAAATCCAATCCATGATGTGGTATGTTGTTCCAGAGTCTGTACTTAAGGCTTTAAAAAGTACAGTGTCTAGGCATCCGAAAGTTAGTAAGATGTGAAAATGGGGAGCGTAAACCTTCGGGAAAGGAAGCTAGGGTTGATTTCTAGGTTGTAGCTGCCTGGCTTCCAACTGTTCCTAGATGTTTATATCCCTTTCAATTGTAGCCCATGAACATTCAAGTTCTACTCGGGTGTTATCCATTTTAAGTATGGTATAAAAGAGATTTAAAGCGATATGGGTTTGATCTGTCAAACCGGGTTTAATATTGGGTTGTCTTACAACAGGGACAACCATAGAGGAACATAAAACTTAAAGAAATCCGAAAGTTTTTATGCTGTATCAATTTGATTTTATAAAAGAGAACTTTAGAAATCAATATTAAAAGCAAATTGCAAACCAAAGGCCTTTTTCCGTAACTGTGTTATATTTGAAATAAATGGTGTATGAATTATGGGAAAAACATTAAGCTGTCTATAGAATAAGTCTCCTATCGAGAGAGAATCTCACTCTATAAACAGAAGAAGAAAATAAGATAAGAAATGGTCCGATGAAGCATAAAATATGACAACCTAAAGATTTATAGGTCTTGTACCTACTAGTAGCCGATACAGAGGAAAAACTATAAACAACAGATAGCTAAATATTAATCACTGCAGTAGAAGTGTTACTAAATTGAAATGCAACATTCATGAGATGTATATAAGTGAAATAAGAATGAAAATGAAATAACAGAAAGAACAAACTCATAACACAGTAGTGACGGAATTAAAAATCTCTGGATTGCTTTGTATTAAGTCTCGAAAGAGAGAGTCTCTATTACAATTGATCAAAAAGGTCCAACCCTTTTTCTTTCTTCAAAATGTATATTTATACAAAATTATTTTGCGTTGGAATCTCCATAGTTCCAGAGGTTTTTGGTTACAATCAAGGAGTCGAAATGTTTCGTTTCATTATCTCTGTTCTCATTTGGTACCCGAAACCTGCCTCTTCGCCTGCTCTGTGCAAATAATGCACTTCTCCACTAGCTGTGATATCAAATTAGATGGCTCTGCTTGATTATTTGCCTAAAAAATATAACAGTCTTTCATCAATAGCGACAACTTTCCCTCCACATGCTGATCTTTGGCATTGATAGAGCATAACAACATACTTGGCTTAATTAGCCATTTATCTATTTGCAATATGTCTGTTTGAGTTATTTGTGATATTTCGGCTAATTCTCTTTCTTCATTTTCCTTTATATTTAGCATATATTTAGTTGTATTGATCTGACCCAATATCTCCATGCCACTTTCACCATCGAAACCCAAACAAATTTCACTTAACAAACCGAAAATTTCTTCGCAAGATTTCCTCAACTTCGTAGCTTGATGTTTTCCTTTGGATATATTTCGCTCCCATTCTTTCAACAAGATATTACCCCTGGTCTGCTCTGCAACGGGAAAACTAGAACTACTGCTTGCTTCCCTTCTCATTGTGGCTATAATAGCCTCCTAGAACGCCACCCGAGCTGCTCCGACATCCCTTTCTTTAAGAGAGAGGTTTTCCAACACCTGATCAATGAGTTGGATGCTGCTTTGAATTGTTTCCACTTTTGCAAGCAAAGCCTGCTGTGCCACCGTTAACCTTTTTCTGATCTCTATTGCTTGGGATTGAAATATCCTGATGTCGATTACCTGGATTTCGACGAATTCTAGTTTGGCCCGAAGCTGGTCTATTAATTCTCCCTGTTGGCTTATCTGAGTCTGACTTGTTTGAACCTTCAACTGTGTCTGTTCGAGATCGACTTTAAGCTACTCGATTTCTTTTTGATCTTTTATTCTTGCTTTCTCTAAAGTTGCACTTGCTTGATCTTTAGCAGCAACCTCTGCTGTAGATAGTTTAGCCTCTAGTGTCTTGATCAAATGATTCTTTCATTTTAGCTGATCCTTTAGGGTCCTGACTGAATATTGATTCACTGTGGCGAAAGCACCCAATGTTCTTGCTATTTGCGTCGCGAATTCTACTTTCTTCATATCTTTCCCATCAGTTAAAATTTTATATTTCTTAGAGAGAGTACCTGCCTCTTGGTAGAGTTATTGTCTCACAACCACTTTCCTCTTCTTATCAAAGAAGAATTCATTCAGAGGTAGCTCTTCAACTGCTATAGGTGTTAATTTTTCACCCAAAATCCAACCTGTGTCTGGGATTTCCTTTGCAGACTGTAGGGGGGTAATGGAGGCGATGGGATTGCCGACCTGTTTAGAACATTTCCCAAGAGTAATGATCGAAGTTGACTTGCTTGGAGGACCGGAAGCCTCGACTTCCTGTTTCGGGCCCCCAACTTGCTCTTCTTTATCCTGTTGTCCTTCTTGGTCGGGCACTGAACCTTTAGAGCCTCCGGCTTCTGTTTCCTGCTCCTCTGCTATCGTCAGATCTTCACCCCGTAATACTGGAGGAAGGCAACTCCGCCTATGCTCTTGGAATCTGACAAACTCGGCCCTCTCTTTGGGCGATAGGGTTTGTATTCGAGCCAAAACTTCAGCATAAGATTTCGCACCTCGAAAAATATCATCATGAGGCGAATTCTCGTGCTCAAATCTTTTAAGGCCACAACTAGCCAAATGATTACTCACGACCCTGTGTGGATCGTGTTTCTTGAATTCGATATGAACCAAATTTATATCTTCAAGGGCTGCTACCTTGGACTTTGCATGCTCGAAGTCTAATAATGAATAGGTGTTTAAATGAATAGGAAAAGGTGGCCATACCTTTTTTGAATACCCTTTCAGTTCTTTACTTATACTGCCAATTACAGTTTGCCTGGCGATCTCACGATAAGCCAACATGTCGGGTATAAGTAAGGGTAAAGCATGCGGAGGGACGGAAGCGCTGAAAACCCTGATGTATGAGAATTCTTTCTCCACATACCAATCAGCCACTCTGCTTAAATTTTCCGTGATGCTATCCGATATCCTGGGTGGTAGATTATCGAAGATGGCAACATGCATCGGTACCATCACCCAGTTGAATATTTCGTATACGAAATCCGAAGCCTTGTCCTCCCAAAGCTTAGAATGGTATACATGGACTGGTTTAGCATCCGATGGAGCCCAACTCCAATTCATCAAGGGAAAAGGCGTCATGGAACATACTGCGTCCATGAGATATGCAGACATAAAAAATGAAGCACCTTTCCCGCTCTCTTTCTTTGTCCGATATTCTATAATCCGACTGGTCATGTTATCTGATAACATTTTAGCCTAGTCAAAAGAAGAGCCTTATTCTACTGAGTATATCAAGGGCACCCATTGTAGGGAAAAATGCGTGGTGTCTTCCCTCCCATACAATTTATAGGTCATCATCGCTACGTATTTGAACTGTGGTTCCAAAGAAAATATGGAATAAATTCCATTGCTGTCTTCCCTGAACTTCGCTGGGTGTGAAACCCAATCCTTAATCAAATCAGATAAACTTTTCGCGTATTGCTTGCATTCCTACTTTTTAAAACCATCTAGAAACTCTGCATTGTACGAGAAGTCTGACATGGGTGGTAATTTGTACATAACCTGTAAGCTTTCTGGTCTGAAGGTCCCAACAGTGACCCCCTGCTTGCTGATGATGGTTCTGGTAGGGATGTCTACATGATCTAGCGTCCATCGGATCATGTCATAGTAAGGTAGAAGATGTGGCCGGGCCGCTACTTTGTGCATCTCTGCCGAGACAATGATCTTGTATTTGGTAGTCATGTCGTCTGTCTCATTGTCACTGGAATCGTCCGAGTAGTTCACCAACTATGATTGCAACACCTCTGAGACGTATGACCAGATTCGTATGCAATCAACACTTCGAGGTGAAGTATCCGAAATATTATCAGATCCTTGTCCTGAAACCTCTGCGCTTGCCTTGGATACTTTTCACGGGGCCATGACAGGGGATTGTAACTTTGCTCTTCTGCAATAAAATGCGTATACATATAGAAGTTAGCTTATTGAGAAAAACTTCTCTGTGCGGGATAGAAATGAACTTTATGAATAAAATAGGAAGCAAAAGATCTATATCTTTGACCATTTAACATATCGATTTCCTTACGAATAGAACGGTCCAATCATAATTAGATAGAGATTTTGGCAATAAAAACCATATCCTTACTTTGCCGTTTCGCCTTATTTCCAATTAATGCCATAAAGTTCGATGGTTCATGGCACAAGCTGGCACAAGGAACATTTGAAATTACCTCGTAAACTGTGCATTATTATCATTTTTATTAAACATTGATTAGGCTGGCTTGGCTTCCTTAATCAGGATTTAAATCAACATTTCGGTGTTCACCGTATCGAGACTTTAATTCTGACCTTTCCATCCTCTAAAACCCGAGATTGCGATGATTAGATTTAGTTAAGTGAGAATGTAATCATATTAAGTGTTTTATTAATCATGTTTTAATTTATATCGCGACTTCGCGGCTCGGGGCTTTGAGGGTATATTTTCCGGGCGGAACGTATGCCGAGTCGCGAAATCCTGAGAGGCTTTAACCATGGTCAGACTAAACACTCTGGACGTTAACCCGGGTTACTTATGTGAGGATCTCGTGGCTTCGTCTTTTGGGGTTATGATGGTAATGTTTTAGGAGAGAGTAAATGCCGAGACGCGAAATCCCGACAACATTTGACTAGGGTTTACATGGTCCCACTCTTAGCTTTCACCTAAGGTAAGCTTTTGAAAATTTTCACAACCTCGCACATCAGGGTTTGTAAATCTTGTGACTTGTAACTCCCGAAGAGCGATATTCCAAGGTACGAAGAGCAACAACCTTCATTTAATGATAAAAGTGGTAACTTATGAAACATCACATCTCCCACTATTTCGTATGTCGAGACTACTGAGATTTTCAGTAGGTGAATGTCATGAAGCGAAAAAGAACTTAAGAACCAACATTTGACCTTTAAAATAGATTTGAACCCACGACTCCAACATAGGCTCCAACTAGGGATCCCGTTTCCCTGTGAGGTGGGAAGAACAATAGACCACGTGCCTGTATTGGGTAAATGGAGTCACTGGTTTCACTTCTGTGAAACTTGCTTTAGGGAAAAGCTAAACTAAGGGAAGAAAATATTTTTGTCTTTTACTGCTGTAAGGCTTTTCAATACTCAAATATATTTCTCACTCAGCTACAGTCCCTTTCACAACTTTCTCTTTCTCTTTACTGATATTATGTCTGCATTAGGACAAATCAAGACAGTTCTAGAAAATCCAATAGATCTTTGCAGTTTTTTGGCTTACATCCAACAAAATTTATGGCATTTTTTAATCGGGGAGTCCTGTCTGGACTTAGGATGTGGATCTGGTCTCGAGAAAGTTGATTACCAGAGTCGAGTGATATTCATGTATAACAGTCTTACAGATATCTCAGATATTGCTTCACTGCCAGCGGGCCTGTTCAGTACCTCGGTGAAGTTATCTGCCCCTTTCTTGCTAAATTTCCTTTCACTGCTTCGAAATGTATTTATGCATTTAAATGCTGAGACGAGGGAAATCATTTCTGAATTTCCTTTCATCGTCTCTTCAGACTAGATGTACAATTAGATATGACTTTCCTTTCACCATCCGTCTTATAATTTTCTTTTTAAAATACGAAGCGGGGGCAATCAGATTGTATGAGGGGTGATATCTGTGTAATATTTTGCAATGTAGGTCTGTCAACTTACTTTGATAACTCGGTGCCAACCTTCCTTTGACTTTCACACTACCTTGGGTCCGCAGGGAGAAAAGGGGGAAACATTTTTCTGGGGGTTTTCCTTTGAGTAAGCCTTAACCCTTCGAAATTGTTGAAAAACCTAGAAAAGTCAGGATCTACCTACGCATAACTTGTTTAGTAAGAGACCGAGGAGTTGTGAAGACCAACCCTCTTTCCAAAACACGCTTACAACTTTCAAAGTTTAAACATAATCTCTTCTCCCTACGTATATAAATCCAAAAAGACATTTGTCATTTTTAAGAAGACAAATCTGAGGACCGAAAGAAAGGTGATGGACAGATGTTTGTATGCTGAGGGGTAGGGGTCGAAAATTAAAACCACTTTTTTGAAAACCCTTCCCCAAAGATGCTTCACTTTCTGTTTGTTTTAACTACCACCTATCCGTGTTTAAAATTATTAGGACCCAGAGCGAGTAACTGTACTTTTTAATAGTCAATTAAGTGATATCATTAGATTTATGGGACCTTTATGATGTTTTTTGGAGATCTCTACTTTCTTAAGGAACATAATTTTCAGGAGTTCGTACCTTTACCTTACCATTTTTAAAATAACCAAAAACCTTTTCTATCACTTGTTTTTAGCGAATGTAAATCTCTGATACATGACCTTCAGTTTTCTCCATTCGTCTGTTTAGTTTGCAAACCGAAATCCTGTAAACACAAAGAGTGTCCTTTTTAAAAAAATAAAAAAATAAAAAAAATTAAAAGTATTTGAAAATCGTGTATCTCTACTTATATTGACCTAAAATTTTTTTTTTGAAAACTTACCTTAAGGGAATCATGAAATAGAAAGCAAATACAAACTGGTATATACAATGGAAAAGCTCGGAGAACTAATTATGTCATGTAGTGTTTTAGATAACACCCATTGACAGGGGCGTTGAAGATTTTACCATCCAGATTTTCTAATAAAAATGAATTTTTTCCTTCGAAAGTTGCGACTCTAAATGGTCCATACCAAATATGATCGAATTTACCGTGTTTTGCAGAATCTTCCTTCCTAGCATCCCATATTAAGACCAAATATCCTAGAAGAAACTCTCTGTCTTTTGTCTTACAGTCAAATAACGTTTTCATGTCATCTTGATATTTTTGCAATCTTTCGTCCACCTCGACCCAGTTCTGCTGTAATTCGATCAGCTGATTTATTCTCCTTGTGACGTGGTTTGGTTCTTATTTTTCATCTTGCCATAGTTTCATCACGGGAAGTGCTAATTTTATAAGTAATACCACATCAGTCCCATATACCATCTGGAAAGGAGAAATACCGATGGATTTTTTTGTGCCAATCCGATTTGCCCATAGTGCGTATTTTAGATGTATATGCCAGGATATTTTGTTCTCGTTCAAAACTTTCTTAATTATGTTGATCGGAATCTTGTTCGAAGATTCGGCCAATCCATTCCCTTGGGGATAATATGGCGTAGAATGGCCGAGTACAATATTGTACTTTTGGCAAAAACTGATCATAGCCATAGATTTAAAAGCCTGAGCATTATCTATTACTATCTTTCGGGGGCAGCCGAATCTAGATAAAATATTTTCTTCTAGGAAATCTATTACCACCGAATCTATAGCCCTCTTGGTAGGAATAGCCTCTACCCATTTAGTAAAGTAATTTGTGGTGGTTAGGATCCATTTGTGTTGAGCGCTGGAATGGGGATTAATTTCGCCTATAAAATCCAGTCCCCACTGCTGAAAAGGAGCCTTTGTTTTGACTGGAACTAAAGGTAGTGCTGGGAGTTTATGCTTGCCTACGAATAGTTGGCAAGGGTCGCAAGCCCTGACTTTGGCATTTACATCCGAGAAAAGTTTAGGCCAATAATACCCCGCCCTCAGGATTTTATAAGCTGTCGCTCTCCAAGTGTGATGTCCCCCACACACTCCTTTGTGGAATTCGCTTATGATCTTCTCTGTTTCAGATTCAACCAAACAGACCAACAGGAAGCCAAGTGGGTCTTTCCAAAACAATTTACCCTCAGATATACAGTATTTGGCTGCATGTAGTTTTAGCATTCTGGCTTTGGATTGAGATAAATCACTTGGGCAGTTCAAAGTCAGTAGGTAGGATACTATGTTTTTGTACCAATCATAGGATGTAAACTTCTCTTCGATCCCAACTTCACTTGTTTGCTCATAGAACTCGTTAATATCTTCCTCTTCTCCACATCCCTGTATGCTGTTTATGACGAGGGCTCTGTAATTGGATTCAGCTAAGAGTTTAGCCAAACCTTGACCCTTTATCAACTTCGTCAGCTTTATTTCCAGATCAAATTCTTGAATTTTTGCGAGCCACCGTCCCCTTCTACCATCACTCTCAGGGTGCATTAGAATGTCTTTTACAGAGCTAGTAGGTACATACGTGATTATCTTGGAATGAAATACATAAGTCCTAAAATCCTTTAATGCCTTTACCATAGCATATGAGTGTTTTTCCATTATATCGTATTTTAGTTCTGCGTCTCTGAGACTTTTGCTGAAAAAGGCTATCGGTTGCTCGAAACCCTCCTCATTTTTCTGGAGGAGCACTGCGGAAATAGTGTGCTCGGAAGCGAATGAGAAAATGAGAAAATCCTTTAGATAGTCGGGGCGTGCCAGTATAGGTGCCTCGCTTATAACCCTCTTGATACGTGCAACCAATTTCAGCGAAGTTTGGAATAAACCTTCTCAAAAAATTTATCTTTCCTAAGAATGACTAGATTTCCTTTACATTTCTAGGAATATTTATTGTGTCTATAGATTGAACTACGCTGGGATCAATTTTAATTCCATCTCGGGACACAATATGGCCTAGGAGTTTACCTTCCTGCATCGCGAAGTGAGACTTTTTAGGGTTTAAAGACAGATCGAACCTGTGACATTTTTTGAAAGTCTGTTTGAGATGTATTAAATGGTCTTCGTCAGACTTAGAAAAAATGGTTAGATCGTCGAGGTAGATAACTACAAACTTGTCTCTTTCACCGACAAAGGCGATATCCATAGCATGCTGGAAAGTGGCACCTGCATTCATTAGACCAAAAGGCATTTTATCATACATAAATGTACCCCAGGGTGTAGTGAAAGCTGTTTTTTCTTTATCTTGTTCATTTACTGCAATTTGATTATACCCAGAGAAACCGTCGATCATAGACATCCTATTTGCTCTGACTACCTTTTCTAAGACGTGATCCATTTTAGGTAAAGGATAGTTATCTTTTAGGGAAGATTTATTTAAATTTCTGAAATCAACACACAGTCTAATCTCTCCACTCTTTTTTCTAACCGGAACTAGGTTCGCCACCCAATCAGAGTATCTCAGTGGTACTATTATTTTCGCGTCTAAAAGCTTCTTGACTTCTCTTTCGACTATGGGTAATAAGATAAGGTTGATTTGTCTAATCTTTTTCCTAAATGGTTTGATACCAGGCTTCAGAGGTATCTTGTGTTTGATCACGGTAGTGTCGTAAGTCCTAAGCTCTTCATAAGACCAAGCAAAAACATCTTTATATCGTGCAAGAAAATCTTTATACATATTTTTCACCTCAGGAGGAAGATACTTTGATATTTTCACCATCCCGCGTTCTTCTTTTGTCCCTATATCGCAATATTCAACCTCTTCTGGTTGGGGTTGAAGAGTAGATTTTAAAGGCATGTCATTTTGATCGAAAAGTATCTCCAGGGGGATTAGTCCCTTTGGATCTGATTATTTTTTAAAACTAACATGCGATGGTTGGCAATTTTTTCTCGGAACTCCTGAGGGTCTTCTCCTTCTTGCATGATCCACATGTGATCATTTTGATTCTCTTGATCGATGTGTGTTTCAGAAAAGTCACCCACTGCTTTGAGGAACTTTCGAATCTATTTGTCATCCTTGAAAACCTGCCAGTGTTGTATGTTGTTCGGGATGGATGGTCTGTGTCTTACCTCTATATGGTATTTTAATTTAAAAGCCATGGGGGGAGTGAAAGTCAAGGTTGCCTTGGCTAACGAATCAGCCTGCAAATTTTCGGCACGTGGTATGAAGTGGATATTTACAGACGAGAATAAATTTTCCATTAGATCCCAGGCACAATTTCTATACACTCTCAATCTTGGGTGTTTGGCCTGGTATTGTCGATTTATCTGTTTGACTATCAACTCAACGTCTCCATATACTTCCAGGTTCTTTATGTTCCATTTCTTGGTAGCTTCCAATCCTAAAACTAAATCTTCATACTCACATACATTGTTAGTGTAGTCTATATCCCATTGAAGCATGTAAGAAAAAAGGACGACAAACCTATTTTCAGGTGCCACAAAAAGTACTCCTGCACCGGCTCCTTCACATGACAGAGCATTGCCAAAAAACATTTTCCAGATCCCTGTACTACACATATTTTCAGAATCTTTCTCATCTATGTAATTTTCTTCTGTGCAACTATCTATACCATCATCAAAAGAAAAAATACAATTTCCTAGATCTTGATTAGCAATGTGAACAGGAAAATTGTTAGGATTCCGAGGATCGCTCACGGTATAGGCTAACCTCATTTCCCTGTATAACCTAGTAAGTTGCCCACCAAATACAGGAATTGTGGCATAAGTCATGTCCAATTGAAGGGATCCTCCAAGTTTGTCTCCCCACGACCTTGATAACAACAATCCATCTTTTGGGGGGATATCAACAATAACTACATCCATCAGAACACTTTTGACTGGGACCTGTGCAAGGGTGACTACTAGATCTTTTATCACACCTAAGCACTTGACTCTTCTTGAATCAAAAGAGTAGAGATCTCCATAAGGTCGGGTGATATTGAGGCCTAGTCTATCCATAATAGCTTTGGGAATCACATTATGTGAAGCTCCAGAATCTAGCATGCAGTTATGCAACAGTCGGTCATGCACATTTAGGGTGATATAGAAAGGGGCAATGATGTCTCTGGCACCCTCGATAAGTGGACCGAAAGTGATATTTGGCTTGTCATCTTCCAAATTTATTTCGTTTGATTGACTTTCTTGGTCCGAACAACCCATCACCTTGGTTATCTGTTTTCTATATGTAGGGTTTTTTGCTAATTCAACTAGCGAAATTGGTATTTTGATCCTATTTATTTCATTTTCGACACTAAAACCACCGCCACCTTTGTCCATTTCTCTGGTTAAAATCTCGAGGTCCTTCTTCTCTAACTTATTTGTCTGAGCTGATTTATTACTCATGATCTTACTTACCAGTGAGGGTGTTTCAGCTATCTTGATTTCCTTAGTTTGGGTCTCAAATTCCTTTGTTTTGAGGTTCAACTAGTCTGCCTCCTTTGTTTTGTTGTTAGACGTTTCAGTCTCTTTCAGGGCAGGCACATATATTTCACCTCTAGGGAGAATTTTCTTCGGTTGAGGAATCGATGTAGGTTTGTTTTTAGACCTCAAGTTATACCTCACTTGGACCCCAGCTGTCATGGAATCAAACATTTCTTGACATACAACGAAGTCATTGTTGTTTATATCATCTTCTTCATTTGACGGTTGGGGTGTGTTCAACGACCTCTCATAATCTTCTTTAGTTACATGGGGCTGAGTGCAGTCATCGCCCAAATTTGTCACATCTTCCTCAAGTCCCTCGAAATCTTCCAGGTCATTTCCTCCTATAAAATTTTCATTTTTTAAAAGAGCTTGGATTTTCTGATCTTCATTTTTAACCCGCCTTTGTTGGCTTTGAGGGTTGGGGTTTCTTCTGAATTCTCTTTTAATGAAAGGATCACTCTTGGATTGGTCTAGCTCCATTCTAGAAATATTATTCGACAATTCTTTAATTACCCTATCCATATCATCCATTTTGTCGTCTGTAGATCTATTAGATCTTGAGGGTCCCGCTTGTTCCCTAAAACGTCTGGTTTCTCTGTTCCCCGTTTCTATCCTAGCTTTCAACTTACCAGAGGCCATCATGTTAGATTCAATTTCTACAGCATCATCCTGCATTCGGATTAAGGTAGCCCCCCGCCTTTCTCTTAAGAGAAGAGCGAAGTCGGGTTCGAAAGCTCCTGCGAAGGTTACTTTGGCTGCAAGCTGGGAGGGTTTGACTTTGGCTGGGATCTTATTATACAATTTTTTAAATCTTTGGATAAATTCCATCACTGTTTCTGAATTTCTTTTCTTTAAAGATCCGAACTCGGTTAGATAATATAAGTGGTTTTTTCTCTCACCCCATTGTCTAAGAAAGGCATCTTCTAAGGCATCGTAAAATAGTATAGACCCTGCAAGTAGGCTTTGAAACCAGGTTCGTACCTGTCCTTCAAAAGTTTGAACAAATAATCTCGAATAAATGTCTTCGTGTTCCAGACCTAAAATATCAACGAACTGATCGAATAAATTTATATGTTCGACCGCAGTTAAGTCCCCTTCCCCTGTAAATTTAGGTAAATTTTTTATATAATTTTCAGGAAGGTTATGAAGAGGCGAGGGTAGAACTAAAGGTGCATATCTTGCAACTACTTTATTGAAAAATCTGGGGGGCAGGGGAGGTGCTTAGCCCCCTGCTCCTCCTCCAGCACCCGCCATTGGTATTACCTGACAGGGATGGGGTGTTTTATATAGAGGGTTCTGGAATACTAAAAATGGATTCTTAGCTTCTTCGAGAGATGAGAGAAGCGTGGACGAGTGAGCGGAGACGCGAGGACTCTTCTCTTTGGATTTGCAGGAGATGTAATCAAGGGATCTCGCAGGTGTGGGATTTGAGTATATAGTATACTCTTTGAGAATTGGTGAGGTCGGGAAGTCTGAAAGGAGAGTCAGCGGGATATCAACTGCTGATAAATTTACTGCCGAGTTTTTACCTTTGTATCCGATAGAGGTTTTCGGAAGGATTTCACTTTTAACCGCAGAGCTGAATAAAAATGAATTAGTGGTTTCGGGAGGTGTACTATGCAAAGTTGAAGGTTCACAAGCACTTTTGGTCTTGGGCTGCGGGTGTTTAAGCTGATAGACTATAGTAGTCGGCTTAAGAGAACCTCTGGCTTTTAGTATTTTTTCAGGATCTGAAACAGGCGTGGTCTACTTGTTTTCTGGGTTTTGTCTGGTATTCCTTCGATCGGATGCCAGCTTACTTATACGTAGAGTCGCCAAGTGAAAGATAAGAAAATCCTTTTAGAAAGTGCTCACTCTTTGTTCACTATCAAAGGGTGAAACTTGAAAATATGTCGTTCTTCCCAGGGAAAAGGTTTCGTACCTTCGTCCCTGACAATGGCGCCAAAAAGATGTTGTTCCAGAGTCTGTACTTAAGGCTTTAAAAATTACAGTGTCTAGGCATCTGAAAGTTAGTAAGATGTGAAAATGGGGAGGGTAAACCTTCAGGAAAGGAAGTTAGGGTTGATTTCTAGGTTGTAGCTTCCTGGCTTCCAACTGTCCCTGGATGTTTATATCCCTTTCAATTGCAGCCCATGAACGTTCAAGTTCTACCCAAGTGTTAGCCGTTTTAAGTATGGTATCAAAGAGATTTAAAGCGATATGGGTTTGATCTGTCAAACCAGGTTCAATATTGGGTTGTCTTACAACAGGGACAGTCATAGAGGAACAAAAAACTTAAAGAAATCTGAAAGTTTTTATGCTGTATCAATTTGATTTTATAAAAGAGAACTTTAGANCGTAACTGTGTTATATTTGAAATAAATGGTGTATGAATTATGGGAAAAACATTAAGCTGTCTATATAATAAGGCTCCTATCGAGAGAGAATCTCACTTTGTAAACAAAAGAAGAAAATAAGATAAGAAATGGTCCGATTAAGCATAAAATATGACAACTTAAATATTTATAGGTCTTGTACCTGCTAGTAGCCGATATAGAGGAAAAACTGTAAACAACAGATAGCTAAATATTAATCACTACAGTAGAAGTGTTACTAAATTGCAATGCAACATTCATGAGATGTATATAAGTGAAATAAGAATGAAAATGAAATAACAGAAATAACAAATTCATAACACAGTAGTGACGGAATTAGGATTCTCTGGATTGCTTTGTATTAAGTCTCGAAAGAGAGAGTCTCTATTACAATTGATCAAAAAGGTCCAACCCTTTTTCTTTCTTCAAAATGTATATTTATACAAAATTCTTTTGCGTTGGAATCTCAATAGTTCCATAGGTTTTCGGTTACAATCAAGGAGTCGAAATGTTTCGTTTCGTTATCTCTGTTCTCATTTGGTACCCGAAACCTGCCTCTTTGCCTGCTCCATGCAAATAATGCACTTCTCCACCAGCTGTGATATCAACTTAGATGGCTTTGCTTGATTATTTGCCTCAAAAATATAACAGTCTTTCATCAATAGTGGCAACTTTCCCTCTACATGCTAATCTTTGGCATTGATAGAGCATAACAACATACTCGTTTTAATTAGCCATTTGTCTATTTGCACTATGTCTGTTTGAGTTATTTGTGATATTTCAGCTAGTTCTCTTTCTTCATTTTCCTTGATATTTAGCATATATTTAGTTGTATTGATCCGACCCAGTATCTCCATTCCACTTTCACCATCGAAACCCAAACAAATTTCACTTAACAAACCGAAAATTTCTTCGCAAGATTTCCTCAGCTTCGTAGCTTGTTATTTGCCTTTGGATATATTTTGATCCCATTCTTTCAATAAGATATTACCCATGGTCTGCTCTGCGATGGGAAACTAGAACTACTGCTTGCTTCCCTTCTCGTTGTGGCTATAATAGCCTCCTGGAATGCCACCCGAGCTGCTCCGACATCCCTTTATTTAAGAGAGAGGTTTTCCAACACCTGATCGATGAGTTGGAAGCTGCTTTGAATTGTTTCCACTTTTGCAAGCAAACCCTACTGTGCCACCGATAACCTTTTTCTGATCTCTATTTCTTGGGATTGAAATATCCTGATATCGATTACCTGACTTTCGACGAATTCTAGTTTGGCCCAAAGATGGTCTATTAATTCTCCCTATTGGCTTATCTGAGTCTGACTCGTCTGAACCTTCAACTGTGTCTGTTTGAGATTGACTTTAAGCCGCTCGATTTCTTTTTGATCTTTTATTCTTGCTTGCTCTAAAGTCACACTTGCCTGATCTTTAGCAACAACCTCTGCTGTAGATTGTTTAGCCTCTAGTGTCTTGATCAAACGATTCTTTCATTTTAGATGATCCTTTAGGGTCCCGACTGAATATTGATTCGCTGTGGCAAAAGCACCCAATGTTCCTGCTATTTGCGTCGCGAATTCTACTTTCTTCATATCTTTCCCATTAGTTAAAATTTTATATTTCTTAGAGACAGTACCTGCCTCTTGGTAGATTTCTTGTCTCACAACCACTTTCCTCTTCTTATGGAAGAAGAATTCATTCGGAGGTAGCTCTTCAACTGCTATAGGTGTTAATTTTTCACCCAAAATCCAACCTTTGTCCGGGATTTCCTTTGCAGACTGTAGGGGGGTAATGGAGGTGATGGGATTGCTGACCTGTTTAGAAGATTTCCCGGGGGTAATGACCAAAGTTGACTCGCTTGGAGGACCGGAAGCCTCGGCTTCCTGTTTCAGGCCCCCAACTTGCTCTTCTTTATCCTGTTGTCCTTCTTGGCCGGGCGCTGAACCTTTAGAGCCTCCATCTTCTGTTTGCTGCTCCTTTGCTATCGTCAGATCTTCACCCCGTAATACTGGAGGAAGGCAAATCCGCCTATGCTCTTGGAATCTGACAACCTCAGCCCTCTCTTCAGGTGACAGGGCTTGTATTCGAGCCAAAACTTCATCATAAGATTTCATGCCTCGGAAAATATCATCATGAGGTGAATTCTCGTGCTCAAATCTTTTAAGGCCACAACTGGCCAAATGATTACTCACGACCCTGTGTGGATCGTGTTTCTTGAATTCGATATGAACCAAATTTATATCTTCAAGGGCTGCTGCCTCAGCCTTTGCATGCCCGAAGTCTAATAATGAATAGGTGTTTAAATGAATAGGAAAAGGTGGCCATACCTTTTTTGAATACCCTTTCAGTTCTTTACTTATACCGCTAATTACAGTTTGCCTGGCGATCTCACGACAAGCCAGCCTGTCAGGTATAAGTAAGGGTAAAGCATGCGGAGGGATGGAAGTGCTGAAAACCCTGATGTATGGGAATTCTTTCTCCACATACCAATCGGCCACTCTGCTTAAATTTGCCATGATGGTATCCGATATCCTGGGTGGCAGATTACCGAAGATGGCAACATGCATCGGTACCATCACCTAGTTAAAGATTTCATATACCAAATCTGAAGCCTTGTCCTCCTAAATCTTAGAATGGTATACATCGACCGGTTCAGCATCCTATGGAGCCCAACTCCAATTCATCAAGGGAAAAGGTGTCATGGAACATACTGTGTCCATGAGATATGCGGACATAAAAAATGAAGCAGCTTTCCCGCTCTCTTTCTGTGTCCGATATTCTGTAATCTGACTAGTCAGGCTATCTGATAACATTTTAGCCCAGTCGAAAGAAGAGCCTTCTGCTACTGAGTATATCAAGGGCACCCATTGGAGGAAAAAATGCGTGGTGTCTTCCCTCCTATACAATCTACAGGTCATCATCGCTATGTATTTGAACTATGGTTCCAAAGAAGATATGGAATAAATTCCATTGTTGTCTACCCTGAACTTCGTTGGGTGTGAGACCCAATCCTTAATCAAATCAGATAAACTTTTCGCGTATTGCTCGCATTCCTTCTTTTTAAAACCATCTAGAAACTCTGCATTGTACGAGAAGTTTGACGTGGGTGGTAATTTGTACATAACCTGTAAGCTTTCTGGTCTGAAGGTCCCAACAGTGACCCTCTGCTTGCTGATGATGGTTCTGGTAGGGATGTCTACATGATCTAGCGCCCATCAAATCATGTCATAGTAAGGTAGAAGACGTGGCCGAGCCGCTACTTTGTGCATCTCTGCCTGGATGACGATCTTGTATTTGGTAGTCATGTCGTCTGTCTCATTGTCACTGGAATCGTCTGAGTAGTTCACCAACTGTGATTGCAACACCTCTGAGATGTATGACCAGGTTGGTACGCAATCAATGCTTTGAGGTGAAGTATCTGAAATATTATCAGAACCTTGTCCTGAAACCTCTGCTCTTGCCTTGGATACTTTTCGCTGGGCCATGACTGGGGATTGTAACTTTGCTCTTCTGAAATAAAAATGCGTATACATATAGAAGTTATCTTACTGAGAAAAACTTCTCTGTGCAGGATAGAAATGAACTTTATGAATACAATAGGAAGTAAAAGATCTATATCTTCGACCATTTAACATATCGATGTCCTTATGAACAAAATGGTCCAATCATAATTAGATAGAGATTTTTGCAATAAAAACCATATCCTTACTTTGTCGTTTCGCCTTATTTCCAATTAATGCCATAAAATTCGACGGTTTGTGGCACAAGGAACATTTGAAATTACATAGTAAACTATGTATTATTATCATTTGCATTAAACATTGATTAGGCTGTCTTGGCTTCCTTAATCAAGATATAAATCAACTTTTCGACGTTTGCCGTATTGAGACTTTTAATTCTGACCTTTTAAGCCTCTAAAACCCGAGATTGTGATGATTAGATTTAGTTAATTGAGGACGTAATCAGATTAAGTGTTTTATTGATCATGTTTTAATTTATATCGTGACTTTGTAGCTTGGGGCTTTGAGGGTATAGTTTTCGGGCGTAACGTATGCCGAGTCGCGAAATCCCGAGAGGCTTTGACCATGGTCAGACTAAACATTCTGGACGTTAACCCGGGTTACTTATGTGAGGATCTCGCGGCTTCATCTTTCAGGGTTATGAAGGTAATGTTTTAGGAGAGAGTAAACGCCGAGACCCGAAATCCTGACAACATTTGACTGGGGTTTACATGGTCCCACTCTTAGCTTTCACTTGAGGTAAGCTTTTGAAACTTTTCACGACCTCGCACATCGGGGTTTGTAAATCTTGTGTCTTGTAACTCCCGAAGAGCGATATTTCCAAGGTATGAAGATCAACAACCTTCGTTTAACGATAAAAGTGGTAACTTATGAAACATCACATCTCCTGCTATTTCGTATGTCGAGACTACTGAGATTTTCAGTAGGTGAATGTCACAAAGCGAAAAAGAACTTAAGAACTGACATTTGACCTTTAAAATAGATTTGAACCAAGTGAAAAAGGAGGCTCCAACATGGTACTTGTCAGGTTTTAAATAGAAAACAAGATACTTAAGACATTCATCTATTCTTCGGGTGGGAGCGGGAAAAAGTTGTTGGAAAAATAATTGAGAAGGGGGGGTGAATCAATTATATATATATATATATATATATATATATATATATATATATATAAGATTGAAACTTTTCAAGTTCTTTTCTGAATCTTTCTAGATTATTATTTAATGTGTTGCTAATAAATTAACATGCATAGATATACAATATTTGATCAATCACACAGAATACACAGAGACACTGATTTTCTTGAGGAAACCCATAAAGGGAGAAAACCTCTTCTACTTCATATGATAGGTAGTCTTTATTTTCTGTACATTATCATTCTTACGAGCACCAACTATTTGTGAGGCTACCACCTTTGTTTTACAAGCTGCAACGTGCTGAGAGCACCAAATCTCTGGTTTCTCTAGTACCCATTAGAAGGAAGCACCAACTCCTTGAGTGTTCCAGCACCAACTGGATGGAAGCACCAACTTCCAGTCACACAGGAACCAACCTATATAACAGAGAACAATGGTTCTCCCTTGCACCAATCTACCAACCTGGTTTTTTTGGTTGCAACCAGATGGAAGCTACAACTCCCTGTGTTCAAGAACCCACTTGAAACTATAAGGAAAACAATGTTAGAATATAATGGATGTGCTCGTTTAACCATAGACAATATCACTATTGTAACCCAACCATAGGCTGAAGCCACCCCTGAGCACCTTAACCTTGACATAGAATCATTTCGGAAGCAAACCCTAGGCTAGATATCCAAACAAAGGGTGGCACACCTTTCTCCAAGGATAATGCACCAAGAAAGAGATGATCAGAGAGTCCAAAGCATAAACAAGAGATAGTCCAAGCCAAAACCAAAATCTTCTAGCTGTAGTAGCTACAACGACAACTCTCCTCCAAACTTGCGCACAAACTGGCCAACTACTGTGTGCACAAGTTCTGCTTCTGCAGTTCTGAGAATGTCTGCCAGAATGAAGACTGGCCTCCTGTATTTATACTAAATCTAGCAAACTGACTGGGCCAACTTCTTATTCTGGGTGCCTATTTACTTAGTATATAATATTTCATTTATCCCGCTTCTTCTCCTAGAGGATAATAACCTAATACAAGTTATCCTCTTGAGCCGACTTGTCTTCTAGGGTTATTAGCCAACTAATTAGTGTTTCTTCTTGCTTCCCAAAATATTCTATTCTTGTCAGGTTTACACGTGGAGGCAAATACCTCCCACAACTACAATAATATCAACACTCCCTCCTAGCTAGGGAGGTATTGAAGGTAATGGTATTGAGTATAAACATACCATTCACTCGGTAGCATAAACATAGTCGTATAGACTATCTCATGACTAGATCATAAGCACCATCATCACTATCAGTGTCATCAGCTGCATCATCTCTCGAAACCATACTCCATCTGAGTAATCAGAAAAGATGCTGGATAAGTTACTCACTCCACAGAGTGACACAAGAACCATTCTTCTAATCTGGACATATGTACTGGAAGAATAAATGTCCTGGACCATTTTCCGTCTCGGAAATCTCTGTCCATTGATCATCCATCTAGTTGATTAGAATTTTTCCAACACTACTGATAGTATTCAAGGAAATCATAACAATGTCATTCAATAGAACACAACTATGTCTATCCATAGTAGTACACAACTACTATCCAGTGGTACACTACCACACCAAATAGCACACAAATACTTGATTAGTGACATATAGTCACAATCAGTGGAACACATCCACCAAAGTAATATACATCTACTGTCTGGAGACATACAATCTCCATAAAAATCATATCATATGATATCAACTTGCACATAAAAAATTGTTATGATACAAACTGAGTCATTTGGGCCATTCTTCCACTCACATCTGTGAGATCTGTAAGAGCATATGCCCTTAGAAGGTAAAAAATTAATGATGATCTATCTAGACTATTCTTCTCAAGAAAGGAAGAATAACTGTCCCAATTTCTGAGCCTGGACCATTTCCTATTCGGGCCATTCCTCTGACACTAAACAAAGTGCAACCTGGAGAGAATGAATCTTCCCTAGGGAATGCGTATCCCTGATTGTTGAACCTGGACCATTCACCTATCTAGGCCATTCCTCCGACACTAAACAAAGTGCATCCTGGAGAGAATGTATCTTCCCTAGGGAATGACTATCTGAACCATTTCCAAAGGAAATGACTGTCCTGCACCAACCTCCAAAACAAACAATTCTTCGA
>JASDQU011400606.1:106674-133943 GCA_032191745.1 Picea mariana | reverse complement strand
GACCATACCCGACGGACATGTACCAGAGGACCGGTACACATGGGGAGATGATTAGCTCGGACCTCCATGGGGCTGAAGAGCCCATCGGATGGTTGCTGGGATGGCAGAGGCATGACGACGTTATGATGAGCCCCTGCATGAAGAAGACAAAAGGATGCCCTCACTAGGACGTTTTGGCAGAGATTTGACCTATGGGGATCAACCCTTGCAGATGGGGTGATGGTTTTGATGGACAGGACGCCACCCAGGATAGGCTGGACGTTTTCTGGAGCAGATGGCAGTGTGCTGGGCTTGTTTGGCACATGTGGCAGGTTGCAGAAGCCCCAGAGGGGGCAACGTTTTGTTTTTTGGATGATGATTATGCCCTGAAAGGGCCAACGTCTCCCTCAGAGGAGCCCGACGTCTCCCTTTTTAGCTCATTTTTGGCATTTTTAGCATTTAATGTGACAAATAATGAAGTATTGTTAAGTCAGCCTTGTCGGCTGTTTTTAATGACCTATTTTGTAATTCAAGGTCATTTGGATGATATATATTGAGGACGTTGAGCCTCATTTTAGCATAACACAACTTGCTCTCTTGTGAGAGATACTTCTTTAGCTCTTGTCTTGGTTATTTTTGGCTTATGGAGTGAGGCGCTACTATTGGAAGGATTATCTTTGGCATGCATATGGTTTCTTTATCATTGGAAGGTGTTACAACTAGGGTTTGATTTGGCTCTTCATTGATTTGTAAGTATATTTTGCATGCAAAACTTCTTGATTGAATGGTTGTAGGTAGAATTGCTTACTTTTATGGTTACATTGTTATTATTTGCTTAATCATTGAAACCCTAGGGAGCAAACACATAAGTAGGTTGTTGCTTCATGTCCCCATGATAAAGACTTGTTTAGCCATTTGATTAAGAAGAACCTAGCCTAGCCATTGCTACACTAGTTCATCTTTTTCTTGAGTTAGCTTGAAACATAAATTGAAGGAAGAAGACGTCCTAGGCCTAATTTATTTTACACCTAGGGTTTGTTTCTAGGGTTTGAAAAGCCTTGTCCCCAAGCAACACTTTTCAGCCATAGATTTATGTTTTATAGCTAGCCGTTTTGCCAAAGAGTCTTAACGAAAGAGGGAGGAGCATGAGGCCTAGCTTTAGCTACACCGGAATGAGCCTCCTCCCCTTAGGGTTTTGATTTGGTGGCCCTGCCATTGCAGCACCATTAAACCTAACCCTCCCGTCCTTAGGTTTAAGTCTTTCCAAGCCATTAGCCTTTCTCCATTTGACTCCACTAACCCAAGGCACTAGTCTAGGAATGCAACGTTGAGCTTTTTGGTGTTAAAACAACCTCTTTCAAACTCTCAATTGTGAAAACCTACTAACCCTAACGTCTCACTAACCCTAGTTTTGATGATGACGTCTTGGCCTCTTTGAACTCTTGATTGGTCCAAAAGTTGCGGCTAGTTCATCCCTTGATAGCCATAGAAGTGTTGAGTATTTTCATTGGTTCATTTTGCAAAAACGTCCACTTCTTCACCTATCAAACTAACCCTAAAACTAGCTAGTGATGTCACACTTATTTTGATCTCTTGTTTGGTATAAGACGTTGTGATTTTGTCATATAGCATTTGGCATTGAAGTCTAGATTATTTTCATTGGCTTAGTGTGCAAAATGTTCACTTCTTTGCCAATCAAAAGTAACTTAGAAGTAGGGCTGACGTCACCCTAAATCTGCATAGTGACGCAGCAAAAATATTTATATATGAGCACATTTATTGCATTGAGATATAACAAGGATTGATTGTATACATTGAATGCAAGTATCACTTTGTATTTATTGAAGAAGTATTATAAGCCTTTGTCTTTAATTGTAATCATTGATTTCGTCAATAATTACATTTATTATTGTTCATATGTGTTAAAGATAGTCATTAATAATTTTGAAGTACTGACCACTGCAGCACATTTTTTAGTTTATTTGCCTTGTCTCACAAACAGGTGCCATTCAATGGAATATCTTCTCTTTGACTATCCTTTGGGCAGTAATCTGTGAAGGGAAAGCTTACCATAACCTTTGAAGCCTTAAACCCTTGATCCTTCTCCTTTAGAACCCCAGATTACTAGGGACGTCTCCCTTGGGATTAGCCACCCTGAATAGAAAGAGCTCCCCATCGAGGTGACAGTGGGTGGGGAAGCTCCTGTTATGCCAGTTTGAGTCTTATCCTCCGAGCTACTAGACCTATCCTACAAACTGCGCGATAACAGGTAGTATCCTCCAGACAATGACTCAGGATAAGAGGGCTCTATTGTGCTATCTTGGGGCAAATTTCAAGAACCTCTTGATTCCTCATTGCGACTTTCCTAACACCCATGTCCAATGAGTTTTTCATTGAAGAAAGGAAACTGGTTGTGTGCAATTGTTTATAAGATTTGAGTTGTTGACGAGGAATGGTAGTTCTACTTGTAGGACGGGGGTGGGGAACAATAACCTAACGTGCTCTTATGGTCTCTCATGCAGGGAAGCACTACCACATAGATCTACCGTTGGTTGAGTTTGTGACTACATTATCTATTGGGGGCTTGATGCCTCTATTGGTTGCAATCTGTTGGAAGGAGGTGATCAATCTTGTGGTGTACTTAATCACAACATGTGTAATATCTTTGTAATAAGGTCATATGCATACAATGGCCACCTCTAGATAATAAAGGCCTAGACACGTGACATATGCCTAGGGTTGGGGTTGATGCATCTTATTGTTATTCATGGAGATGTCTTCCTTCATTTATTTGGATTAATAGGTTCTATCCAACCCTTCGGTGTGCGGGTGCCCCCACCTTTATTGCTTATGTTCAACTATTTCTAGTTTATGCAAGTGTTGTCCCATTAAATATTGAGGGACAGAGCAAGTGGCATTAGAGCTTTAATGGATCTTTTTTGGCGCTATGAAAAAAAGAGAGAAAATATATTGCTAGTGCATAACTAGGGTTGAGTTTCAAGAGTGCTTCAAGTTCTTTGTAGGTGGAATCATAGAGATTGTGCAAACCTAGAACCCTCTATTGAGAGTTACAAGGGCTTTGTAGACGAGGAAGTGCTGCATATGTTTTGGGGTGAATATTTTTTCCATGAGGTCGAGGAAGAAGAAGCCGATGGGGAAGAGGGAAACTTTGAAAGCCCTAATTTGACAGAAGAAAACTATTGTGTGGAAGGGAAGTTGGAGGTCATGGACGATGGTGCTGCAATTGTTATTTACGATGTTCAATGGATATTTTTATTAGATAGTGTCCATAGTGGGGGCAATGGTTTGGTTCTTGGGGGTAGAGGAAGGGAATGGAACCCTATGTGTGCTTGGGTAGTGAAGGAGTAAAAAAGGCCCCCTTTCTCTTTCTGTGTGTTATATATAAGTGTCTTTTATCTCACTTGGTTAAGTGGTACTTTTTGGTAATAAGTGGTCAAAGGTACCATTCTTGCTTTCTATTTTTCAAGTGACTTTATTGTAAAGTGCATGTTATTTAAGTTATAAAGTAACTTATGGTGCAAATTGTATGTCAGCTAAGTTATAAAGTGACTTAAGGTGCAAATTGTTTGCCACTTTAGTTATATAGTGACTTAATGTGGAAAATGTATGTCACTTCAGTGATAAAGTGCACCCCATTGGTTGTATTTTAAAGTGTTGACGACAAAGTTTTTTCCAAGGGGGAGGGCATGTTGTGTACATATTCACAACATAGGTAATATCTTTGTAATGAGGTCATATGTGTGCAAAGGCCACCTTTAGATAAAAAAGGCCTAGACATGTGACATATGCTTAGGGTTAGGGTTTAGGCATCTTATTGTTATAAATAAGGGTTTCTTTCCTATCTTATGTGTCTCATTATCTTTATCAATATAACAACTAGCTTCAAGCTGTTATTCATGGAGATGTCTTCCTCCATTTATTCTGATTAGCAAGTGCTATTCAACCCTTGGGTGCATAAATGCCTCCACTGCTATTGTTTATGTTCTATTTTTTCCAGTTTATGCAAGTGTTGTCCTGTTAAGTATTTAGGGATGTAAGGGGGTCCATACAAGGTTTGCTCTAGTACTAATAACTTCTCAAAGATATAGGGCCAAACACTTGTGGTGTAGATAGCAAAAGATAGTACTAAGGGATACCCCAAAATCTCTTTATAGATAGTGAAATCTCCCTTGGATTTCATATAAGACAGGAAATCTGAAGATGAATATTCCTTTGTTTCTATCTCTTAAATGAAACAATGCTAGAGATCTTGTCCTGCTATGGAATATGGTGATCAACCTTGGCTCATAACTGATAGGAGTGCACCCTCAGTTGGAAAAGGTGAATCTTAAGGCCAAATGACTAGTTTGGACAAACAATATTGACACTGTCAACAATCTGCAAGAAGTTCTTGACATAGAAGTCCATTTTAGAGCTGAGAGGCCATGGGAGGGAAACCTAAGTGATTTGATTGAAATGTTGATAAATATCTTTTTAGATTGAGCTTTTCCTTTTAGGGGAGAAGGTGATAGGAGACATCCAAGGAGCATGAGGGACTTGTTCAATGGGGTTGCCAACTAACTAAATAAGTAGAATGGTCTCAGAGTACCAACATTGCCTTTGTCCAAAAAGGCCCATGGAAGCTATGTAGAATGGTCTCAGAGTACCAACATTGCCTTTGTCCAAAAAGGCCCATGGAATCTATCTCTTTGGAGGAATGCAAAGCTACATAGGGATATCTCTCTTGATCCAAGGCTTAATCATCCAAGTACCAAACTCTTTGAAGATAGGAAAAAAGTCTGAAAAAACTCTCAAGACTAAGGGGAAGGGCGCCAAATTCAGCTTGTACTATATTTTGAGGGGTGGTCTACTTGCAATGGATCATGCATTGCAGCATAATGGTCTGGACCCTCTCAACATGTGTCCAATTAATTGGTCCTAAACCGGGGCCCAGATCTTCGACTGATAAAGCACAGTGAGTTTAATGATCATGTCAAAAATCTGCAACTTTGAAAGGATATCTTGAAATGTGTCTGAAAACAGTGGGGCACAAACATAGAAAGTGATGCATACCCCTTGCAAAGTCGTGACTGGGAGGCTAGCTTCAAATTGAGAGGAAGATTTGGAAACTGAACTACCAAGCAACTAAATTTCATGGTTTTCTCAACTGGTTCACATTGGAAAAAGAAATGGAACTTATAGAGAGTATCCTTAGGAGTTGAATATCATAATCTTAGTCTTTCTTAGGTTGATGATAAGTTGACAAAGCTCACAAGAGTGGGGCAGGGCATCTAACTATCTCTGTAAACCCTTAGGTGAAGATGTGTGTGGATGGAAGCAGTAGAGCAACTGCTGCAAGGACCTTCTGCACATGTGATTGTAAAAATAATGAAGGTCACATGAGTGAAAGACAAAGTAATGGAAGTACAAAAAGCAAATAGTGATGTGACTGGATTTAAAGAAATGGTAAGCAATGGCATTATAGATATTAAAACTACATGATGTGAAAAGAGAGTGATTTCTTTCTCAAAGATGTTTTAGTTGATGAAGACATCATGTTTAATGTGCCCGGAACATTAAATGATGAAAAATGACTTGAAAACAATGTTAAACATGAAGAAGATAGCATGCCAAATGAATAAAATCATCTTTTGATGGCAACACACAACATGGAAGATGGCATAGACATTGATGACAATGGATAAATCAGCATATGAATTGTTGACAGCATGCAAAGTTGGACAAACCAGTTTGAAAAATGGTATCGGCAGTCCACAAAACATTGGAAAAATCAGTATGTTGAACATGAATTAATTTAAGATTGTAAACAGTTTGAAGAAGTGTTTTGGTAGCAAAATAGACATCCTTTGGATGGAGGATGGCATGCCCCATGAGAACGTCCTCCTCACGGGGATGTCCTACCCCATGAGAATGGGCTCCTCATGAGGACTGCCTGATTCATTAGGATGGTTTCACCATGGACACTCCCCAAAAATACTGGAAATTGCATGAAACCGGGCAGTTGTATAAAATTATATCCAATAAATGGATGAAAATCAACAAAATCAGCAAATGAGATATGCCATGCTCGTGTGATGAGGATAGTTTATACATCACAAAACAGTCTTATGATGAAGAGAATTCATATAATTAAGGAGACTTATGTGCTGAAGGTGATGCTAATTTCCTAAATGTTCAAAAACATACCTAAGAATGGAGAATTCATGAAATTTGAGGTAACTTAAATGGTGAAGACACAATGGATGCTAAATACGTATACCAATGTTCATGAAGACTTTATGTCCAACAAGGAAATCATGACATGCCTGATATGAAGGACATTAGACATATTAGTGAATGTGAAGACAGTAAATACAAGACTGTTTGTTAATAGGTGGGAGAAGGATCTCCTAGGCAATACTTTTTAATATTTTTGTTACCAAGTCAAAATTATTTTAGTTTTACCTTCTTCTCAGAAGGGTTTTTGAAATTTTATATGCATATTGAAAATAATATAGGAAATTACTTTGCATGGTTTACTGAAATTGTTGTGCCATCTCTGAAATGCATAGTGCAAACTGCAAAGTGAGTGCAAAACACCTGTTTTGTGATAAAGTTTGCAAAACTCAACGACTTCACCTCAAATCTGAAACATGCCAGCTTTAGCAAACTTTGTGCTTGATTGTAAACTGGATGGTTTAAACTATAAAATCTGGCAGTTTAGGACCAAGGTAGAACTAACTAATCAAGATTTATGGAAACTTGTGAATGGTCAAAGAACTGAACTTGAAACTAAAAGAGCTAAAAATGTGTACTGAAAGAAAAATCAGGATTCCCTAACAATCTTATGTAGTTGTAGCTCACATAAGTGAGCTGGAAAGTGCCCAGGAAGTGTGGAGAAAATTGACTATTCAATATGAGAAAAGTAATGCTATCAGGAAGAACGCCCTTGTGTTTCAATTTTACACGTGTGCTGGAAAGTGCCCAGGAAGTGTGGAGCAAATTGACTATTCTATATGAGAAAAGTAATGCTAGCAGGAAGAACGCCCTTGTGTTTCAATTTTACACAACTAAAATGGATGAAGAAGATAATTTTTTAGCCTGCCTTACAAAAATAAAGATTTCAAGAATCAAATTGTTGCTTTAGACAAAGACTGTATCAATGATAGCTTGATGGATTGGATTGTAAGCCAACATTTGCCAATACCATATCAGGATATGTTATCCATTTTAAAAAACTGGTGACCGAGCAATTCCATCCTTTGACACTTTAAGTTAACTGGTACGCTATTCAAAGAGGAATATAAACTTGGAAGGTTTGTTGAAATCGGATCCTCCTCTTATTCTCAAGCCTTACTTACAAAAGTTAAAAACAAAACTTTCAGAGAGGCCAATCTCCCAAACATGACAACAACCCTGATCTGAGAAACAGACAACAATCAAAATGGCTCTAGGCCAAAATTTGATAGATGGACTAGATAATGTTACTTGCAATCTCAGGAAAAAGTTTAATGAAAACTGCAACTATTGTGAGATGTTTGGGCATAAAGAAATAAGCTGTCACAAGGAAAAGAACAATGAGATTAATAGGACCTATGCTAATAGTGTATATGTGACTGCCCTAGTTGCTACAAATAAGAATCAAGATGAGTAAATTTTAGTCTTTGGTGTAACGAGGCACATGTATTATGTCAAGGATCACTTTGACACACTTAAAAATAACTCACATGAAAATATTTAAACAACTAATGATATTTCAGAAGTGAAAGGTTTGTTTACACAACTAATGATAGTCCTCTATAAGTGAAAGGTTATGGTCAAATCAAGATTGAGGATGGAGTTGTAAATGTCGGGCACAACAAAGAATAAATGATGCTAACATAAGTGTTGATCATTCCAGTGCCAAACGAACTAGGAGGCACTGGACAAACTTTTCTTTTTGACTAAAATTATGGAACATTCAGATCGTCAAACCTCTAGAGAAGCAAAAGACAAATCATAATGTGTAAATGCTATGAATGAGGAAATCCGTGCCTTAGTAGAAATGAAACTTGGGAATTAGCTCCATCTCCTTCAAACAAAAATGTGATTGGATGCAAAAGGGTGTTCAAAACCAAAATGTGATTGGAGGGTAAAACTGGGAACTTCAAAACCAGGTTTGTAGCTAAAGTTTTGTCATAGAAGGCATTGACTATTCTCAAAAACTTATCCCTGTTTCAAAAATCACAACTATTAGAATTGTATGGATCGATGTTAAAAGCAAATTTCTCAATGGTGATCTCTTTCAAGAGATTTACATGGAGCAACCTCCAGGATTTATAGAACGTGGTAAATAAAATTATGTATGCAAACTCAAGAAATCCTTGTATGGTCTTAAACAAGTTCCTAGAGCTTGGTACACAAAAATCAATAATTATTTACATTCTATTGGCTTTATGGGATGCCACTCTGGTTTTGACTTATATATCAGAAGTTGTGGAAAATATATTATAATTATTGTTCCTTCTGTGGATGCTTTATTCATTACTAACAACAATAATAGCATGATCGATGAAAACCAAATGCAGATGAAAAGCACCTTTGATTTCATTGGTTTGGGCTTTTTTGCATTTCTTTCAAGGTATGCAAGTATGGCAAGAGAAAGAATCTTTGTATTTCAATCCAAATATGTCATAGATATTGTTAAGAAATTTCAAATGCTTTTCTGTAAAATTGTTGCCACTCCTTTGGAAACTAAAATTGGAATTGAGTGCACACGCCCCCATTGAAAAAGTTGATAATACTCTGTATAGGAAGCTTGTTGGTAGTCTTCCGTGTTGAGTTTATGGTAAGCTGATGCATTTTTATTTTTCTTACTATTTAGCATAAACTGAACCATAACTACTGCAGCAAACCAAGATCACAAGAAGAATAACCATGCACAAGAACACAAGAAGTATCCTGGGAAACCCTTCTCAACAAGCGAAGAAAACCCAACCAATCCTTTGCTATATTTTCAAGAGAAAGACCTCCCACACCATCACCAAACCTAGCACACAAGAGGGTGCCGTAATTCTCATAATTTCAGACCACAACTTCTGAAATCATGAGATGACACAATGATAAGTGTGTTTCCTCAATGGGGATTCACCTTTATTTATATAAGACTTGTCACATCAAATGAGGTGTCTATTGTCACAATAGGGCCGACCTCAATAACTCAAAATATAATTAATAATTACCATATTAATTATCTTTTACATTAGTTATCTTTTATAATAATTATTTATTAATAATCTTTTACATTAAGGTGGGGCCGACCTGTACCCTTTACATAACAATTAGGGTTACAGGTAAGTCTAACTCTTGAACAATATAGCAAGGGATCTCATACACCCACTAGTGCTCAGCCACTAGGGGCACATCCATAGGGATGTCCATATCTCTATCTCACGACATCTCACAGGAGAACCACACTCACTAGTGCTCAACCACTAGGATCACGTTCACCTGTGCTCATCCACAGGCACATCCAACTCAACAGATCTTCTTTCCCACTGCATTACACAGGAGAGTCATCTAGAGTTCATCATCTCAACTCTCTGCTCAGAGGAGGCTAATACATCGTCTTTATCTATGTCTCATAACGATGCACCCAACTCATGGGAATTCACACGTTCACCTTGTGCTCAACCACAGGCATGTCCAACTCAACAGATCTCCTTTCTCACTGCGTTACACAGGAGAATCATCTGGAGTTCTTCTCAACTCTCTGTAAGGAGGAGGCCATCTCTACGTTCCAGCTCTGTCTCAGATAGGAACCACACACCCATCTCAGGGGTTCTCTCTCAGGTCTGTGTCCTGGAGGATGTCTCACGCAGCTGTAATCATCAACACTCCTTCTCAGCTAGGGAGACATTCTCCATCAGGCCAAATCTTGCACGAAAGTACTCGAACTTTGTCTTGGCTGTAGTCATCAACACTCCCTCTTAGCTAGGGAGGTAATCTTCACCATGCCAATTTCTCACGGAAGTACTCAAACTTCGTATTGGCAAGCGATTTGGTGAAGATATTTGCAATCTGCTCATGTGTAGGAATGTACTGCACGTGTACTACTTTCCTCTGCAACATGTCTCTAATATAATGATATTTTATCTCAATGTGTTTTGATCTATCATGAAACACATGGAGTCCCCGAGGTGTAGAACAATCGGTGACGGAGTGTGATGTTAAGGCACTCCGTGATGTTAAAGTCACCGGTTTGAAACTTGTGGGGACAAAAAATCCAGCCATGTTAAGGGTTGGTGTGGGTCAGGCCGGGTGCGATCCTCGTGTGATTTTGACAGCTGAGATGCCCTCGAGTCGCGGTTTCTTAGCCACAGGTTAGTCCCACATGTCACAGACAAACTAACAAACAAAAAAAAATTCATGAAACACAGGGTTCTTAGAGAGCTTCACACAGCTCTGGTTATCACAAATAATAATAGGATCCATCTCATGATCAAATAGATCTGTCAAAAGCTTGCAAAGCCACATTCACAGACTGCCACACTCAATGCTATATGCTCTGCTTCTGTGGTACTCAAGGCCACAAGGTTTTGTTTCCTGTTGCACAAGGAAACCATGGCAAACTCCAAGGTAAAACAACAACCAGATGTTCTCTTCCGGTCCACTGTACTCTTTGCTCAATCTGTATCGACATATCCCTGTAAACTCAAGTTCACACTGGAGGCATATCTCAGGCCATATCCAATTGTGCCTCGTATATATATATCTCAATACATGCTTTACTGCTATCTAGTGAGTCTGTCTCGGCTGACTCATGAATTGACTAAGCACATTCGCTGCATAGCATATATCAGGTCTGGTGTCAACCAGATACATCAATGATCCAATCAACTGTCGGTACACATGTGGATCAATCTCGTCTGAATCATCATTTATTTTTAGTCAAATCCATCACCATCGGTGTAGACATAGATTTGCATTCTATCATATTGAATTTCTTTAATATCCCCACTGTATATTTTCCTTGACTTAGGAAAAGTCTCATTGGTCCTTTGTCATACTTCTTGCCCCAAGAAGTAGTGCATCATACCCATATCCTTTATCTCGAAATCAGAAGTCGAGGCTTGCTTGTATCCAACAACACGACTTCCTGAATAAGTCATCAAAATCAGGCTCTCGTCACCAACAATGTAATAGTATAGGTTTGGATCAGCAATGCTCTTGCTGAAACCCAAACTCATCAAGAATCCATGTATCTGATGTAGTTTACAACTCATGGATGGTAGTACAGATGGAAGTGCATCAGGCTACTAGATCAGTATGTCTCATCATAGTTCACTCCCTCTGCTTGTGAGAATCCTTTGACTACAAGTCTCGTTTTGTATTTCTCGACACTTCCATCAACTGCATGTCTTTCTGCCTCTTGCAGAGTTTGTCAAGCCCAGACATGCCTTTTATGGCCTACTGCAAAGTCCCTGGGAATATCAACCGAAACAACTGGATCAACTGTATCAATGGCTATCTCCCTTTGGATTGCTGAAGAGGAAGAAGGTACTGTCTCTCTTTCTCAATTAGTTTGATTTCTTCTGAGTCAAGTGACTCCCTCTGAAGTCTGAAGGATAAACATCTTCCTTTGTTGTTAACCTGCCTGGAACAAGGAAACAAGCGAAAGGAAAACAAGACAAGAATATCTCCTAGAGGAGATTCATGAGTACATCTCTAGAATTATAGTTCACTCCCTCTGCTTGTGAGAATCCTTTGACTACAAGTCTCGTTTTGTATTTCTCGACACTTCCATCAGCTGCATGTCTTTCTACCTTTTGCAGAGTTTGTCAAGCCTAGACATGCCTTTTATGGCCTACTGCAAAGTCCCTAGGAATATCAACTGAAACAACTGGATCAACTGTATCAATGGCTATCTCCCTCTGGATTGTTGAAGAGGAAGAAGTTACTGTCTCTCTTTCTCAATTAGTTTGACTCCTTCTAAGTCAAGTGACTCCCTATGAAATCTGAAGGATAAACATCTTCCTTTGTTGTTAACCTGCCTGGAACAAGGAAACAAACGAAAGGAAAACAAGACAAGAATATCTCCCAGAGGAGATTCATGAGTACATCTCTAGAATCAAAACAATTTAAGAATTGTTGTCACAGCTACAATACCTGCATGTAATGCAACAACCTTAGAAATGTAGGTTAGAGGCATGCTAATTAAAACAATCAAACCTGGAGTCTTCACTTCCAGTGTGTTGTTCTTCTGAATGCACTGAGATCCCTCTGGGTCCATGATTGCACCAAGGGTTCCTTCCTCCTGCAAGTACCCTTATGATAATGATGCGAATAATATATATACAAGTGCATACCAGAGAGTGTACACCAATGGAGATTCTGCTTGTTTGTCAATGTCACGATGAGCAATGCCATTCCTTGCTTGTTTGCCATAAACTAGAAGACAATTTATGTTTTTCTGTAGCTTCTTGTGGCCACCTGCCACTGCTACATTCTATAATCAGACTTGTTTGCCCCTGTAGCCACCTAGTACCATACATATATTTAACGAGGTTTGCATCAACATTGTAGCTTTAGGTCTGCACAAACTATGACCTTAAACTGATCAAAATACAAACCATTATACTCTGCTTTTTGCTGAGTTAAATTTTCTGCCAAGATAGATCTGAAATCTTCCACTTGAACTGCTCTGAAACTTGTGTTAGAACCCTTGTTTAGAAACCTCTGATAATTGCTTCAAAGACAGTCCTGAAACATGTTTAGGATGCTCCAAAGACTTACAGTAAATGTTACCCCTGTAGCTCACCAAAAGTTACTCCTGTACCAGATCTGAAAAAAAGCTTTAAACTCAGCATAGGTTTGTTCCAAAACGGTCCTTAATCTTGGCCATGTTCTTCCTCAGACTTGCATTAGAACAGCCCTTCAACTTGTCCTTCATCACAGCCTCAGAGATTTGATCTTTTAAGTTTGCTTCAACACTGTTATAAAGTCACTTCAGACCTGTGATAATACTGCTGCCAATTAGCAGCTCGAATCTGTACCTTGCTTGCTACCTCAGACCTCAAATTTAGGCCGAATTCTGCCTCAGTTGTTTGCTGCCACAGGTCTGCAATTTTAGGGCGAATAATACCTCAGATTCTGGGCTGCAGCAACCTTAGATTTCACCTCAGAAAGGTCCGACCCTTCTTCATTACGATTCTGCTGTTAGAATTCTTACTCACACATGTCATGTTGATCTGATAAAGGAATCTGACAGTTGGGGGCTTGTTTAGATAGTCCTTGTCACAGAATAATTTTAGCTGGTATATAGATATGATCTCCATCATCCATTCCATAGCTGACAGTTCCATCATCAAAGCCTTTCTCTCTTCTTTCTAGCTCTTCCAGCAAACGAAAGTTTCTTGGAATAACAACAGTGGAGTGGTTGGCCATCGGAGCTGATCCGATCTGAAACGTGGGAAGTGATGAAGACCCTCAATTCTTAGCTCGTCCCCTTGCTCTCCTTTGCTCTGGGTTCCTTTACCTTAATTGCCAACTATTTCTAGCATGCGGCTGGACTGTAAGTCCTTCAAGCCTCATGGTCTAGCTTTAGGTGCCACAGTTTTCTCTAGGATGAGATCCGCCCTCCAATGAGCCACACACAAAAAAAATATCAGTCACGGTTCTGTATATTAATTCAGATTGGCCTCCCAACTGTGGCATGCGGACTCCTCCAGTAATCCTCCAAGGGTGTCCTCAATTTTCAAACTTTCACAGCCTGTTTGTAGACTGAAATTAATCCTATATTTGACTGTGCAATGATCTTCTTCAAGTCTGCTCTGATACCATGTCGAGTTTATGGTAAGCTGATGCATTTTTATTTTTCTTACTATTTAGCATAAACTGAACCATAACTACTGCAGCAAACCAAGATCACAAGAAGAATAACCATGCACAAGAAGTATCCTGGGAAACCCTTCTCAACAAGGGAAGAAAACCCAGCCAATCCTTTTCTATATTCTCAAGAGAAAGACCTCCCACACCATCACCAAACCTAGCACACGAGAAGGTGCTGCAATTCTCATAATTTCAGACCACAACTTCTGAAATCATGAGATGAGACAATGATAAATGTGTTTCCTCAATGAGGATTCACCTTTATTTATATAAGACATGTCACATCAAATGATGTGTCTATTGGCACAATAGGGCCGACCTCAATAACTCAAAATATAAATAATAATTACCATATTAATTATCTTTTACATTAATTATCTTTTATATTAATTATCTATTAATTATCTTTTACATTAAGGTGGGGCGGACCTGTACCCTTTACATAACAATTAGGGTTATAGGTAAGTCTGATTCTTGAACAATATAGCAAGGGATCTCATACACCCACTAGTGCTCAGCCACTAGGGGCACATCCATAGGGATGTCGATATCTCTATCTCATGGCCTCTCACAGGAGAACCACACTCACTAGTGCTCAACCACTAGGATCACGTTCACCTGTGCTCATCCATAGGCATGTCCAACTCAACATATCTTCTTTCCCACTGCATTACACAGGAGAGTCATCTGGAGTTCATCATCTCAACTCTCTGCTCAGAGGAGGCTAATACATCATCTTCATCTCTGTCTCATAACGATGCACCCAGCTCATGGGAATTCACACGTTCACCTTGTGCTCAGCCACAGGCACGTCCAACTCAACAGATATCTTTTCTCACTGCGTTACATAGGAGAATCATCTGGAGTTCTTCTCGACTCTCTGTAAGGAGGAGATCATCTCTACGTTCCAGCTCTGTCTCAGATAGGAACCACACACCCATCTCAGGGGCTCTCTCTCAGGTTTGTGTCCTGGAGGATGTCTCACGCAGCTGTAATCATCAACATTCTGCACCTTACAATTACTAGCCCTGATATTGCACTCACTGTGGGATTGATATGAAGATTTACGTCTAATCCACATGTTGAGCATTGGAATGGTGCAAAACACATTCTTAGATATGTTAATGACAAAGTTTAGTCTTGATAAAAAATAAGTTGTGATTTCAAGCTTTTTTCTTTTACTAACTTTGATTGGGTTGGTGACTATGATGATAGGAAATTATTGACTATGTCACATTGGATCTGCTACTATGAAATGAACAAAGGTTCATTTACTGAGAAACATCCAACATAAGAAGGACAAATAATTAAAACCCATGTTGGACAAGTAACGGTCTTGTCCTTTAGTTAGGTCATGTCCCTTAGTTAGGTTATGTCTTTTAGTTTTATTATGTTATTTATTTTTGTTATATCGATATTATTATTCACATTTATTTATATATTTATGTTTATTACATGCTATCTTATGGAGCAACAAAAAAAATGTTGCCATTGCATTATCCTCCATAGAGGTTGAATGTAAGAGATCTACTCTTGCTGTGCAAGAAATTGTTTGGCTAAGAAGAATACTTGAAGAATTACATATTCCTTAGGATGGTGCCTGTTGCTGCCTTATACACACCTGGGAGACGTGGAAGAAATCTTCAATCCACTCGGTGTGTCCTTGGGGGCAAGTGAGAGTTAAGGTGCTGTCACCTAATCCTCAACTCCTCCGTCTAGGCCAACTCCTAGCGAAGCCAAGGGGGGTAGTCCCTAACAAATATACTATGGCTTGATCTAAGCTAAGTACAAAAATGAAATCTAGGAGTTTATTATTCTTTTTAAACCATCAACCATAAACTGATAAAACGTGAAGTAAACATTCACCACGATATATAATCAAATAAGCACGTACTTGCATCAAAAGGATACCGAGAAACAATTGTTAGATGCAAGTTTCATTCAAATTAAATAGATAACCAAACGTGAAATGAAGCCTGTGGCTTTGCTGAGTGTGAAAATTGAGACCAGTGCCTTAAAGTGAATCTTGGGCAATGTAGTTCGAGTGTTTTATTCAGGTAAATTAATGTTTAGTTAATGAAATGGTTTGGGCCTCCTTGGAGGTTAACTCTTTGTTTGAAAACTTGCGGAGAGCTTTATCGAAACCCAATGGTCTCACCAGTAAAACTCACTCAAAGTGCTGGATGTCCAAAACGGGTGGAAAGCCAGGTCCCGAGAAGGCCCGCCTTACTTCTCAAGTCACTTCAAGGCATTTTCCCGCGCATCAAGTTAACTACTTTGGGGGTTGTCCTAATTAAACTATCAACCACTGACCAACACAGCGTGTATGAACTTATTTCCAGCAGATCGAGACTAGCTCGCAACTGGAAGGGTCAGGAACCGCACTGTGAGCTGAGGGGAATTTGTTTATTTTATGACAAGTAAAATAAATGTGAGACTAATTACTAGATCCACACTAACCAGGCTTCTTGTGAGGTCGCTGAGGGGATGGTTTATTGCCAACTTGAAATTGCAAAACTAAACTAGCAATTAAATGTTACTTTCCAAATTGAAATCTAATCTAAGTGTTGTGGTTAAGATAGATTGATTGATTACTTTAACTTATGCTGAAAAGAGAAAAGCAAGAAACCAAAACTTGAACACACACCACCACACTGTCAATCCCCTAAAGGGACGCTAAAACTGGGCACTATGAGACCCGCTTTTATTGCTTCCTATTACAACCGAGAAACTAAGTTCTCTTTTTCTCTTTTAGGACTTTTGGATCCTTGAAAACTGGATCAAACTTAAGAAAAATGATTACAAGGGATTCCTTGAAAGTCTTGATCTTCAAGGGTTCCAACTTAGGCTAGATTTTCTTCACTTTGGCTTTGATTTCGCCAGAGCTTCCCCTTGTCTTATGATGGGCCTGCTAAAAACCAACAAAGAGAAGGATTAGAAAATGATGACAAACTCTTTAAACAATAAACATGAAAGGCAAAATACTTAGCAACAATTTTCTGGAAACTTTTCTTATGAAAAATGCAAGATTTTTAGGGCTTTTTGAGACTTTAAATGAATCTAAGCTAGGCTCTTTTAGAGTTTTCTGTTTGCTGTCCTAAAACAGCAAGCTAAAACTCCTAAATAGCTAGATCTACAAATACAAACTTAGAACAACTTTCTACCTTGAAAATTTTAAATAATTTCAAGGAAAAAAGCCACAAAACTACTTAGATCTATCCTTTGAATAAGAAAGAATTTGAACCGGATCTAAGACTCATGCATGCAACATTAGATAATAAGATTAACCTTTAAAATCGATCCTAGCTAACATGCAAAATAGGTAACCAACGATTTTCTTTTAAAAAAAAAGAGAGGAGGAGAGAGTAAGCTTATGCTTGGAATATCTTTGGGCTATGTGGTCCTTCTTTGGTGAAGCGAAGAGGGATTTTCTTCAAACGTCTTGAAGAAGTAGAAGCATCAATCTAGATTCTCCTAATCTCCAAATAGAGCATCAATTACTTTACAATCCTTGCACAATAAAGGGTTAGAAAAATGGTGCCACCTACAAGCAAGACTCCAATAAACAATTAGTTAAGCAAAACAAAATTGCAAATTGGAAACCCTACCAATAGATAAACAAAAGGATTACTAATCAAGCAAGCTTAGTATTCCTATCCAAGTAAGTAACAATACTTCTACAAGGCCAATTTTAAACCAAAATATAATAGCATAAATTATGAAACAATATCACCTCATTTACAAGCATCCACACATTTGGACAATCCACCAATCTTGACCTCCAAAGTCTTCCTTTTATTCCAATATGAAAGAGTATTACAATAGAATGATACAATAAACAATTCTTCTCAAGCTCCAACTATATAACAATAAGAGAGAAAGCTTTGCTTTATACAAGTTTGGGTGAAGATCCCAATGAAGAGGGCGCATGCCAAGTGTGAGGGGCGCACCCTTTGATTGAGAACAAGTGTAAGAAGGAAGGGGGCGAGTTGTTTCATTCCCCACTTGACAAGTATGAAGGGGCTGCCACATTGCAGCTTTTGGTGAGGGAGAGGGCGAGTCATAGATTTGGGGGGCGATCTCCCTTGGAGAATGCGCCACCTCAAGGGAGAGGTGCGCACCTCCTCTTGAACATATGTTGTAAACCAATCATCCATGCCATGAACCATGCCTTTGATCCATACTACATCCTCCTTGGAGTGCCACCTTGCCTATTGGGCTTTTATTCCATCTCAAACATGTCCCCACATGTTCCCTTAATTTGTGCCCTTGCTGATTTTTATTGATTTTATTTGACTTTTTTGGGTTTTTGAGAGTAAAATTAATTTTAAGTGATTAAAATCACTAATTTTACTCAAACAAGTGGGTACTTAGGTAATATGGGTGCTCTAGGTCCAAAAATGAGCATTCCCATGGCCTATTTAGTCCCCTAGTACCACTTTTTTAATGTATCTTTATTTTTTAATTAAAAATTGCCGAATTCTGACAATTTTTTAATTAACTGAAAAAATATAAAAAATCCTAGGGGGGACTTAATACATTTCCATAAGACTCTAGGAGGATGTTTAGCATGGTAATATACAGTAGACACTAGGCTTAGATCTATGCTCAAGCCTAACCATGGGCATATACTCCAGCTCTGGAGGAATTGAGTGAAAAAACTCATAAATTATAAATTGTCTGGAAACGGCAAAATATAATTAGTAAGTGAAAAAACACTCCAGAGTATAACTCACGCTTAGGACTTAAGGTGGCTAAGACCTTTTACAAGTTCATCATGCAAACACCTCTTATTACAATTTTTTATGGAAATGTAAAGAAAAAAGGTGGTCTTTACGACCAGTTGAACTTCTGAACTCTGAAATTTGAACAAATGATGTTCAAACTTTGGCGGCTCGCTGGAAGTCCATCTTAGTGCAACTTTGATGGATAACAGTGCCACTACATTATTTTGTGACAATCAAAACACCATTGCGTTGACAAACAATCTAGTCCATCATGAGGGAACAAAGCACATTGAAGTTCAACATCACTTTGTTCGAGAGAAAGTCCATGATGGCCAAATCATTTTTCAATATTGCAACACTGAAGATCAAGCATTTGGTATATTTACTAAAGCTCCATGCGAAGCAAAGTTTGTCATCAAGGGGGGATCAGTGATTGTGATGTCAATTCCTCTCTCTCTCCCTAAAAGATCTTTCACTATCTTTTGAATATTGTAGCCCATGGGGCATTGATTTTGTAAGCCCTAGAGGCATGTAAACCCATGAGGTATGACAATTGTGGGACCATAATGAATCATTTGTTTCCATGCTGTTGTATGACCTATAGAGGGATCGAAAATCCATGCAATGTTTTATTGTGACATGACATTGTAAGACATTGAGAGATATTGTAATAATATGTAAGTATGGTAAGCCCAAGCATTATGGCATAAATCCTCCCCATATGGTGAAATCCATAAGAAGTTGGATGTGACTATGGGCATACTAAATGGCACGGATCCTCTTCTTGTGGCCAAAGTCACAAGTTTGATGTGATCATGTTCATGATTAGGCACTCCCATCCTAGTTGTGAAGAGAATTGTCTTGTTTGTTGTTTTGGCACTCCCATCTTTGTGGTGATGAGAGTTGGCCATATTCTTGGCTCCCCCACCTTTGTGGGGGGTTGGACATTGTTTTCTTGGCACTCCCACCCTTGTGGTAATGAGAGATAGCCATTGAATCATGGCACTACCTCCTTGTTGAAACATGTATTCGTATGGCATATTTACTTTTGGAGGATGATGGCACTTCCACCTTCATGAGTTTGGAAGTTAACCCATTCTTAGCTACTATTAAATCTCATTTAACCTTAAGAGGGGTTGTTTGAATATTAATGTTAAATGAGCATAACGCATGAGTTGAATTTCTAGGCTAGAACAACTCATGTCTAATTTAATGTTGACTTTGAGTTTAGATCAACGACTCACACTTCAACAAAGAGCCTATATGAAGGGAGAGGAAAACCATTATGATCACTTGATCATGAGACTATTGTTGTTAAGAGAAGTGAACATAACAAGCATTTTGAAGCAATACAAAAGAGGAGAGGAGGTTTGAGAATGGTTTTTTCCGTTAGGTTTTTCCACTATAAGCTTGTGTTTTTTGTTATTGTGTGATTAGTTTTATTATTTAGTTTTATCTCATTCATTTAATTTATTTGAGTTGTTTAACAATAAATAGTTAGAATAAGTAATAAATAAGTTAACATGACAATTAGAGACTTAATTAAGATAACCTCGTTTCGTGTTGTGTCTCCCATGAGACTCTTCCAATTCTCCTATGGGATGTGAAATGCATTTGAATCATATTAATCACTTTTTAAATAATGAATTGAAGCGACCATTCTCTCTCATATGCAACTGTGTATTTTTGTCAATGATTTCTATGTGTGTAAATTTGATACAGCAAATCGTGAGTTGCAGTCGTGGTTACATTTTTTTTCAATTGCATAACGATGACCACTAGTAGCGATTTGGTCGGCACGAGCCAAGAGGGACTAACTTCGGGTTACACTTGTACTGTGACTGTAAGTAGCGGTCAGGTGAGGGAAAACAATGATAGTGCCAAGGAAACTAGTGGTTTGCATAACATAGGAAAATTTTAATTTTTTATGCAAAATTCAAGATTGAATAGATTACTAACAAATATTTTTGTCATGTGCAGGAGCCAGAGGAGGAGGAACAACCACAATGGTTTCCAGAGGAAATTGGTACAATGGCCAATCGTGAAAGGACCTACACGTGGATGCAAGAGATGGCAGCTGGGCTGCCGGCTGCAGAGAGGGATACCTTGAGGAGATGTGGCTTGTATAGGGCCAGTCAGACACGACTTTGCAGGTTCGATCAGGCCCTATGTAGGGAGGTGATTGGGTACTGGGACGATGTGTCCCATATGTTCAGGTTTCCACGTGTTCATATGACGATCACGTTGGAGGACATTTATAGGCTTCTAGGAGTTCCTATTACAGGGGCGACACCGACATACACTGTGCCAGATGACTATGATGTTGCATGGGCTGAGTTGACAGAGCAGGACCCGATGGATAGGTTGGCGCCTGGGAATAGGCAAGGGGTTAACTTGAGACGACATGGCCTTCTAGGTTGTGGAAACTTGAAGAAGGTTGTGATGGCGGTCATGGAGTCGAGGTTGATACAGAGCCAAACAACAGGATTACTACCCGTGGAGACTTACATGTTGGTTCGTGGTTGTTTGAGGGGAGAGACATATGATTGGGGTGGGTATGTACTTGCTCGAGTATACGAACAATTGTCGAGGGTTCGTCGGAATCGAGGGGGTGGACTAACATGCACATCACTCCTACAAGCATGGGTGTGGGAACATTTCCCACCATTGAGGAGCAGTATCCCTACACAGATACGGGGGCATCAGGCACGACTCCTACGATGGGACTCGGCGGATCCGCGTCGAGCAGCTATAGGGAGGCGAGAGACTACTTATATGATGGACATCCAGGCTAATGACATAGTATGGGGGCCATATCAGGGCATTGAGTGGCGAGAGGATGAGCAGATGTGTCCATGGTTTGATAGGACAGAGGTTAGGGGGCGATTGCGCAATCGTGATAACCAGGTTATGGTGCACTCAGCGGCGCATCAGAGGCGAATTGAGGAGAGTGAAATGGTGTCTCATCACTTGAGGCGAGAGCAGGTTGTACCCCAAGGGGGTGAGCAGGATGTGCCCCAAGGGGGCGAGCATGATATGCCCCAAGGGGGGGAGCAGGATGAACCCCATGGGAATGAGCAGGATGCACCCCATGTCAGTGAGCAGGATGTGCCCCAAGGGGGCGAGCAGGGAGAGGAGGTACCCCGTACAGGGCATGGACAAGAGGCAGCCTCACAGGATCTGACAGGTGAGAAAAAATGTCTAAGTTTTTTACAAAGTAATTAGAAATTTTTCCCTTTATCAAAGCAAACAACTAACTTTGTCATATATGTGTGTAGGTGTGCAGCGATACACAACTGACGACATCGGGACCTTCATTGAGTGGATGACAGCTGGCCTATGGCCAGATGAGGTACATGTACGAGTGGCGCCGGTGCCACCATTTCGAGAGGATGCACGAGTATTTGCACGTGTCCAGAGGGCTGTGGAGACTATTCGGGAGCAGCGACAGGAGATTGCTCACTTGCGTGGGGAGATTGCGGGCTTGACTCGTAGGCGATATCGGGACCAGTGGCATCGCGAGAGCGAAGCCATGACTAGGCCGAGGGCAACAACAGATAGAGCCTCTAGTGTGGGAGGCGTGATGGAGGGAGAGATTGGGGCAGGGCCTTCTCATTAGTCATAGTGATGTCTTAGAATCTCTTAATGTATTTTGTAGGGCATTTTTCAGTCACAAAGCCATAGTTTTTAATTGGGTTAATCCCTATTGTATGTATTATGACTATTTATCACTTTATGAAAATGTATGATTTTTCATTTATAACATGTGTACCAAATGGATGTTTTATTCTCTTTCATTTCTTTTGTGTTTATTCATTAACTTAACGAATAAAACAAATAAAAGATACATATAGAAAAGATACAAAAAGCAATTGCAACCTAAAGTCACATGTTATGAATGAATACGATAGTGTAGAACACAAATGTGCATTCTAGAAACCAATGCTTAATGCTTTATATGAATCCTATCAAACTTGACTAACTTATAATTGCTAAAATCAGTACTTGCAAAATTGTGAAAAATTCTAAATAACAAGAAAGCAAAGTGAGTGCTTGACCGCATGACCACAATGCAATGCAACATAGGTTGGGGCTTGTGTAGTTCAGGGTTACGAGTCACGACAAACTATAGACAGAGGTTGGGAGATCCGCAAAAGCTTAACCACAGTTGTGAATGTTGCACAGGTTGTGTGTCCCAAGCAGGAGAGTAAAGGACTCAATCACTTTGAACATACATGGCAGGGGTAAACAAAGGAATTGGACACCAAGTCCACAACATGAACACCCTGTATGAGGCCCTTGATCTCGAAAGCTAAGTGCTGGTGAGCAAGAAGTCTTAACTCAGAGTAATGTGATGAGAATAAGATGGAACCATTGAGACATTCCATCAAAACCAGGGAGCATATTCTTGCCAATGAATGTTCATGAGATGAGCAATCCTAGTTTCTAGTGGATGGTAAGGCTTTTGTCATCAACAGCTGTTGGAAGACCCCTAGAAACATAATTGAACCTTGGCAAGGCTGCACAATGGCATGGCTCAAAAGGTGGAGTGGAGAAGACAAAATCACTCAAGTGTCAAGTCACTATTGGAGGCAGAGGACACACAAGTCAGAAGCATGGTAAGACCACTATAGAGATTGACCATTCAAAGCGATGTTTCTTGTCCACAAAGTATTAAAGGATCTATTAGAAAGTGTTACTTTGGATATTTGTAGGAGGTTGGGGCATCCTCGGAAGTGCTATCAAGAGCTTCTTCACCTTTCCAGGAAAGCAACAAGAGTAAGGCAATTGTGCGAACAGATAAAAAATATGAGTAGGGTGTAGGTGGGGAGATCTGAGCAAGTAGGATCAACTTGGAGTACAATAGCTGCCTCTCGGTATCCCCTCTGCATGTTAATTTCTATAGTGAAAAATTAGTTTTATCATTTTGGGATTTCTGCTGAGCAAATGCTGTTGGAATTTTATTTGTCATTTTGTTGAGAGTGAACATTCAAAGTTGGGATTGTTTAGGGATAAGTATGGCCTTCTTCTAGACATATTTATGCCACTTCTCTGTCATAGCATTTTACTTAGGTTAAAAGCTTCTGTTGATGTATAAGACATTTTTCTTTGGCACTGTAAGTGAATAGATTAGCAATGCGCATACTAGGGAGTGGACTCTAAAGATGCAAAGCACTCTGTTTATTGTCCATCATTTTGCGATGAGAATCCTTTTCATTATAGGTGGGCAAAACATCAAGGACTAAGTTGAAATGTTGAAAGTATCTAGTTTATGAAGGTAAACCATAATGATATTTTCTGAATGGATAGTTGCGATGTACAAACCTACTTTATACTGTTATCAACTGTTATCAATTTTCTTTAAATCATAATACAAAAATAATGTTCTGTCCCTTGTTTTTGGTTTGTCTTGGTTTGTCTTAGATGGAGTTGAAGTTTATATATGATTGACAGTAAGATACACAGCTTCTGTTATTTTTAATGGTTATTTAGAGTGCAAGTGTACAAGGAAATGAGAGTAAATATTTGTTTGGCTTGTTTAGTGGCTAAATATGTTTATCTTGTCTTGTTTGGTACTCTAGACGTCCATCTTATGTGAACCTGGTAAGAAATAGATATATGGATGTTGTGAACTTCTACTCCTGCCCAAGAACTTCCCTTGCTTTGTAAACTTGAGTGCCTTCTCTGCATGTCCTGTGTGAAAAGCATATCATTTTCTAAAGTTGCGGATGGCTGTATTTCCTGAGTACTAGAGAATTTCATGGAATCTAGTGAGTCTTATTGCTATGGTAGTAGTCCAAAGACTGAATTAGGGATAGGAAAGCTAAACGATGTGACTTGATGCTAGGTTGAAGATACATTACCAGTGTTCAGAGTGTCTGCAGAGATGGGCATTCCGGGGATTTTTTTAATTCATGACTTTGTCAGTGAACAAGAAGAACATGTAAGTTGAGGATATCCACAGAGTTGTGTATGTTACGCTCATATTTTCAATATTCATTACAGGAATGGGTGGCTATTTACAGTATCAATCTCTGAATGTTAATTTTCATGGAAAGGCTGCTTTGTTTGAAACTCTGCCTAGATTCAGCGGGATGCACTTTGACACATAATTCTCAAAGTCCCTACTACTGTCTATAGTCAATATGGACTCTGATTAATTTGTTTAGGAACTTCTCGCAGCAGTGGATGAAAGGCCCTGGCAGGGGCTCATGAAAAGAAGAGTTCAACACTATGGTTATGAGTTCATGTATAAAGTAAGATATTGACCTTTGACTTCTTGCACTACTTATTATCTTCTTAAATTGTAATTTTTGTTTTTCTGTGGAAGTGCATATGTATTTTATCCAATGATACAAATAAGTCCACAATGTGGATAGCTTTTGTGTCGATATTCTTACTGCTTGCAGTTAATTCATTATGTTGCATAGCTGAAGGGTTTGTCTTTTTCAGAGGATTCCATAAGTTCATCACTAGTGAGATTCGAACCCTGGAGGTCATCATTCTATCAGAGCTTCATTCATTGTGATAGAGCTCATATTTTCTATTTTGATTTCATTCCATGAACAAAAGTGACCTATTTAGAAGGATATTTAGGTACAATTCTTCAAAGCTGGTCTGCAAATACCAAATAGTCATTCTACAAAATTCTGAGTTAAACTTAAACATCCTCAGCCATAATTTAGATTGGTTGACATCTTTGTATTTGCAATTTTTTTAATCCTCATTTGAAAAATGAAAAATAAATGAATACCATTTAAGTATGTACCTATTGGATTTGTCTGAATGATAATTTCTCACACATTAGCAAAAGCTGTTAGAAATTGAATTTAAAATTACTAATAAATACTCAACTTTCAATCCATATTCAGTTATAATATTTTTGAAATGACTGCCATTTAGTAGGATCTATCAAGAATGAGCAAATGCCAAAAAGCGAGGGGCATTTTCAATGTTCAAATGTACTTTAAAATGGAATATCCTCAGCATTAGTCTTCTGTGGCATTTTTTTTCATTGCCAGAGTAGTAATCATGTGATCTTTTTCTAACAGGAAACATGCACAAAATCAAGGTTTAGTATGGAATGGTGCTATGAACAGTGACCAAATATAAAAAAGAGTTGAAATCAAACCAGAAAAGACAATTCCCAAATAAAGGTGCAACCACTTGCAGTTAGCACTCTGTCCTTGCAAGGAAAGAAAATGAAATTGAAGAAATACATAGGATGTGGGTTAAATAAGGTAAACCGACATTGTGTAGGTTATGTGCCTTTTTGCTAAGCTTCCTTATCCAAGGGGCATTTATGCTGTCGACATTCATCAAGGACTTGCACCTGGCCTCATCTGCTTGCCTTATATTAACCAAAGTTATCAGAACCGGAATGGAATTTCCAAAATCATGAACTGAACCAGAGGTCCAGAACTGACCAGAAAACTGGGTTGAAGAACCAGTCGACTAAAATATTCAAATTGTAATAAAAAAATTGTATATTCATGTACATCAATATAAATCCATACGATTAGACTCCAAAAATGCAAAATTTGCTCATGTATATAGCATGTAATGGTGAATATAACAAAATGCCATCAAGATATAAGTTCTACAATATGCATAATTAAAGTTCTGGTAGAAAATACATAAACATTGAAGCTCTAAATGGCCTCTAGAGTCTTGTTACAGCCTGGAAAAACCCTTGGATAGAATGTAATCGAAGGTGTCCAGATAACCACTATCATACTATGGGGTGTGTCATGTCATTTAATCACGCTCCCTCTCAATTCTGGATTGATTGTTTGGTTCTTGCCAATCTGAGGGGGATCTCCCTGAAAGGTTTGAAGCTGTAACTTTAAATCCTTTGGAGAAGGTGCCTCAAACCTGCAGTATACTGCTGTTTTATTCAAATTTGCAGTTAATTTCTTAAAACCAGCGAAGTCAAAGTGTGGATTTATGATAAAAAATGTTAAATCAGCTCAAAATACAATAAATTCACTATAGTAGTCCCAGCAAAGTCAAAGTGTGGATTTATGATAACAATTGTTAAATGATAAATCAGCTCAAAATACAATAAATTCACTATAGTATTACTCTGTTTCTGCAAGAATAAATGCAAAACAACAAGCTTTTATGGTTTGAAAGTGGCATATTTTTGTTTTAAAGTCGATGAATAATGATGAATTTTCAATGTATAGCTGGTCCTATCAAATCCCATGCCTTGTCTTGGGAAATGGAGTCAAGAAATGAGAAAACCAATGAGGTGAATTGTTAAATTTACATGCAGCAGCGAGAGCCATTCTCCTGGAGGATGGCTAAGACCCTAGACAAGATCTAGGGCCCCCAGTGCACTCCTGGGGTATGTGGTCTGGGACCAAATTGATAAAGACCCTAGACAAATGTCTAGGGCCCCTGGACTGGGTCCAGGGTAACCATGCCTGGGGCATGGGAGTCTTGGTCTGGGACCAAGCATTTGAAGTCCCTAGATATGTCTAGGGCCCCTGGACTGGATCCAGGGTACCCATGCTTGGGGCATTGGGTTCTTGGTCTGGGACCAAGAGATTGAAGACCCTAGATATGTCTAGGGCCCCTGGACTGGGTCCAGGGTAACCATGCCTGGGGCATGGGAGTCTTGGTCTGGGACCAAGCATTTGAAGTCCCTAGATATGTCTAGGGCCCCTGGACTGGATCCAGGGTACCCAT
>JASDQU011400606.1:68098-106574 GCA_032191745.1 Picea mariana | reverse complement strand
GCAAGACTCCCTTGAAGGACAGCCGCGGCCCTCTTATGTGCTGTCTTCTCAACTGTTGAAGAGCCGTGAAGACTCTAGCTGGAGGTTCTAGTTGCCGTGTCCTCCCTTTTGACTGGTGCTTCCCTTTGCTGGAGCTGCCGTGGAGATTGCTGGGTGCCGCGTCCTTCTGTTGCATGATTGCTGGGTGCCTCTCCCCTCCTTAAGGCTGCCGTGACCTCTCTAGTTGTGCCGCATCCTCTCCCTGCCAGCTGTTATCTGTTCCAGCTTTTGTGTATGGGGTTTTTAAGGGCTCACTGCTTTGGCTAAGGGTTTATACTCAGACTAATCCCAGATCTGAAAGTTTTCTTGAGAAAGATTTTGTTTTGAGGGTTTTGAAACTGTGGTGTTTTATCCCTATAACTCTTGATTTGGTGGCATGAAATTTTCCTTCAACCTTTGGTATAAAGATCTCTGATAGATCATGAACTGAACCTTTAACTGAGCATAACATTCAGACTTATCTCTACTGTGGCTGTGTATCATCTTCAGAGGTAAGGCAATTGCCAGGTATGTTTTCTACTTGACTTTTCTAGACTTAGATTTGGGCTTACTGTTAAATTGTATTCAGTCTGCTGTTATATAAGATCTGCTGCTACACTTGGAAGAGTCTTTGTATTACTGTTTGCTTTAGATTCAAAATAGAGATCTGCTGTAGATCTACTGTTAGAGATCTCTGCTGTTATATATTTAGAGAGTCTTCATATCACTGTTTGAGATCTGAGTTTATTGTATATAGTTTGAGTTTACTATAGTATTGAATGAGCATTGTCTAATCTGCTATTTTAAGATCTGAGATTTATTAATGTTTGTCTTCTTCTACTGTCACTGCCTTCTATAGACCTATCTCTATATGCTGTTTGTACTTCAGATCTAAGGTGTTTTAGTTTTGAAATTAAAAGAGACTGCTGAAATTTAAAATTACCCTAAAATTCTAACATGAATTACACTAGATTCGAACTTAGAAACCATGAAAGCAATCAAGGGCTGAAATTTTATACATGCAAACATTAGTCCATCGCCAAAGGATTCAATTTCTATTATCATGAGTGGAGGTGCAATTACAATGTCTTGTCCACAACAAATAAACTCAAAACCGCTCCAAAAAAAACAAGAGGAGTTACAAACATGCTCATGCACAATTGCATCCAATCACCACTGGAGGCCGCTGCTGTGCAAATAGCGAATAGATCTCTGCGAATCCTGTGTACATGTGTTTCCTCCAGGCCAAAAAGTAAAGGCTGAAGAAGGTAGGATAGTGAATGTAAAAGAAGAGTGAATGAAGATGCCAAAGCTTGGAAATGATGGAATTGTCTTCCAACCTCTGAAACTCCACTAAATAGACTTCATCCCCTTGAGCGATGTTGAGATTTGGGTACCTTGGAAAGTGGTCCTCATGTGCTTATGAGTCTCTAAGCACAAAGGGGGAAGACTATTACCCTTGTACTTTACTTTATGATTCTAATTTCACTTTGACTTAGGAGTTTTAAGTCAAAAGTGAAATATGTCACTTAAGTCATAAAGTGACAATTAATTCATAATGTGGGTGAATTAATAGACATAAAGCAACTAAGGAAAGTGGGTTTCCTAAGTGAGATTATTGGAGTTGATCTCACCCATTGATTAGACTTGGCTAGATCTAATCTAGGCCATTGATCTTTTAGGGTTGGCATGAGGAGGCTAAAGAGAGGGTAAAGATATTTTTGAAACTCATTTTTCACTTGAGAGTTTTGGAGAAGAGAAGAGGGGTGCATTTCTTGAGGAGAAGGAGGGCGCACTTCATGAGGGTTTGAGAGAAACCCTTGAGAGCTTGAGGAGATGCTCTTGGTTGCTTGGAGCTTGCATGGAGAGTATTTCCATGGAGTCTTAGCCTTCACTTCTGAGAGGGAGCATGCATATGGAGGAGGGGCGCATCTTGAGGAGGAGGGCGCATTTATTATCCATCATTTGCTCATCAGGAGAGGAGTACTTGTCAGATTAGGATGAGGTCTGATGCATAGGGAGAGGAGAGCTTGGGCGCTTGTTTTTGTGGAGAGAGACATTCAGTTTATGGCTCAGTTTATTTCTGGTGATCATTTCTGCTAGGAGGAGGGCGCACATGTTGAGAGGACTGGCAGCTACCTGGTAGCAGATTTGCTTGGAGGATTCTAGCTCTGAAAGTTTCAGTGGAGAGGCAACACAGGAGAGAACATTCCTGTGGAGGGATTTCTTCATTGGGTTACTGATGAGCTAGGGCGCTTCAATTCAGTACAGAGGGCAACAAAGGGAGAGGGCGCACCACAGTTTGGGCACTTCTTTCTCTGGTTCTTGTGGCAAGGCTCGTGAGGAGCTTGCTATGTATACAGGTTCCATTGTATTTCATTACTTGTTGTATCTCTTGCTTTAATCATCATTATATAGACAGATATCCCAAACTGGTTCTCCCCGGGGGGGTTTTATCCAGCTGACCAAAAATACCTGTGTACAAAAATGCATGTGTTAGTCTTTTAGATCTGTTCATTTTCAGCTGTAAAGATCTTTATGTGTGTTGTACTTATTTTAGTATGCATGTGCTAACTTTTGGTTACTAAAACTACATGCTAGAGCACCTAAAATTGGAAGTGCAACTGTAACAAATCAGCAAGAAGTTTTTGGACTGTTGGCTGTCCTAAAACAGCAGCAAACACTTTACATAACAGTTGAAACTTAGAGCCTAACTGTGGTCAAAGGCAGACCCAATAGGCATGCTTGATAGGACTTGAAAATCTTCATGGTATCAGAGCTGAGGTGGCTGATTTTTGAACAGTTTGGACAGCATATGTGTTGGCTGTCATATACATCTTTTGATAGATTTTTTTGGACATCCATTGACTCATTCAATGGTTGTTAGAGGGCAGATTTTTGCAGAGGACAGTTGGGCAGTTTTTGGCACTTGTGGACAGCCTCTTTTCACACCTGCGTGGACAGGAGTGAGGCTGTAGTTGACGACCTCTTTTCACACCTACTGATTAGGAGTGAGGTCGTGGATTCGCTTGCCTCTTTTCACACCTGTGTTGACAAGAGTGAGGCGACGTTCCTTTGCATTGGGAGCATCAGAGTGAGCGCAGTTGGCAGACATGTTAGTATCTCAGATGCGTGTGGAGGACAGGCTAGCCAGGGGTAGCAATTGGTCNTAGTCGAGGCAGTTGTTCCTCCCATTCCTGTCACTGCTCCTGTCTTGGTAGCATAATTCAGGAGGAAGAACAACAAGGCAAAGAGGATCATATGTGATGCTGTGAGAGATCACATTATTCCCCGCTTGACTGGGAAGACTTGCGCATACGAGATGTGGGCATCTTTGTGTAAGTTGTACGAGAGCTCTAATGAGAACCAGAAGATGGTTCTTCATGACCGACTCAGGGGCATTCACATGCTCGAGGATGAGACGGTTACTTCATTCCTTGGTAAATACACACAGATCATAGATGAGTTGGCAGCCATCGGAGAGGTTGTGAATCCTAACTCTTTGGTGAGGTAAGCTATGAATAGCTTCACCAAACCGTGGGGTCCATTTGTACGGGGCATTGTTGTTAGGTAGATTATGCCTACATGGGAGAGGATGTGGGATGACTTCGTCCAGGAGGAGATTAGGCTTGCAGCCGAGGCTTTTGGACAGCAGCAACAACAACATCAGGCAGTTTCTAGTGATGAGGACCTTGCTCTTTGGACAAAGGGCAAGAAGAAGACTGGCCGTGGAGGTCGGTATGGTCCCAAGTTTGGGGCCCCACCACAGGGAGGAGAGAGTAGCAGCAGCAGCAACAGTGGGCAGAGGAGAGACATGAGCACAGTGAGATGCTTTGCTTGTGGAGAGATGGGTCACTATGCAGGACAGTGTCCCAAGAAGAAGAAGAAGCAACAGGATGGGTCAACAGCGATAACAGAGGAGATAGAGTTCAGTGATCAGTTTGCCAGAGAGTGTGCATTCATTACTACTTTATCTGCTATTACACCATCCAGCACTAGATGGGGAGACTGAGTTGAGGAGGACCGACTGACGCACAGCAGTGATTCAGAGGGAGATGATACTCAGTGTCCCTGGACATCTTCAGAGTGGGTGACTGGTCCACCCAGTATAGCTACAGATTCAGAGCAGCCGAGTAGACAAAGAGTTGGTGCTACAGCTTCAGTGCATCAGATGATGATGAGGAGGAGCAACAGGGCACCACAGAGGCTTGAGCCTCACATGGCTTATGAGACGGGCAGATCAGGTTTTGGATCCACTTCAGGTGGAGGTGACTTGGCGAGAGGCCAAGTTGATGAATCTTGGTGAGAGACCAAGAGGGGGAGACTCTTGGTGAGATGCCAAGAGTAGAGACTCTTGGTGAGAGGCCAGGAGTAGGAGGAAATCCGTAGTGGGAGACCAAGGTGGAGATCTTCGGTGTGATGTCGAGATCTAGGTGATCTTGGATAGATGGAGAGTCAGTGCCTTTTATAGATCATACAGATTGAGTAGATCTGTGATAGAGTCCACTTTCAACGATCAGGGTACAACCATACTCACCGAGCATATGCCAGGAGGCAGCCATGTCCACTATAGGGATGTTATTGGTGGTGACGAGCACTTTACTTGGTAAGAGGGAGTGTTGAGATTTGGGTACCTTGGAAAGTGGTCCCCATGTGCTTATGAATCTCTAAGCACAAAGGGGGAAGACTATTACCCTTGTACTTTACTTTATGATTCTAATTTCACTTTGACTTAGGAGTTTTAAGTCAAAAGTGAAATATGTCACTTAAGTCATAAAGTGACAATTAATTCACAATGTGGGTGAATTAATAGACGTAAAGCAACTAAGTAAAGTGCGTTTCCTTAGTGAGATTATTGGAGTTGATCTCACCCATTGATTAGACTTGGCTAGATCTAATCTAGGCCATTGATCTTCTAGGGTTTGCATGAGGAGTCTAAAGAGAGGGTACAAATATTTTTGAAACTCATTCTTCACTTGAGAGTTTTGGAGAAGAGAAGAGGGGCGCATTTCTTGAGGAGAAGGAGGGCGCACTTCACGAGGGTTTGAGAGAAACCCTTGAGAGCTTGAGGAGAGGCTCTTGGTTGCTTGGAGCTTGCATGGAGATTATTTCCATGGAGTCTTAGCCTTCACTTCTGAGAGGGAGCATGCATATGGAGGAGGGGTGCATCTTGAGGAGGAGGGCGCATTTATTATCCATCATTTCCTCATCAGGAGAGGAGTACTTGTCAGATCAGGATGAGGTCTGATGAAGAGGGCGAGGAGAGCTTGGGCGCTTGTTTCTGTGGAGAGAGACATTCAGTTTATGGCTCAGTTTATTTCTGGTGATCATTTCTGCTAGGAGGAGGGCGCACATGTTGAGAGGACTGGCAATTACCTGGTAGCAGATCTACTTGGAGGATTCTAGCTCTGACAGTTTCAGTGGAGAGGCAACAGAGGAGAGGACATTCCCGTGGAGGGGTTTCTTCATTGGGTTACTGATGAGCTAGGGCGCTTCAATTCAGTACAGAGGACAACAAAGGGAGAGGGCGCACCACAGTTTGGGCACTTCTTTCTCTGGTTCTTGTGGCAAGGCTCGTGAGGAGCTTGCTATGTATACAGGTTCCATTGTATTTCATTACTTGTTGTATCTCTTGCTTTAATCATCATTATATAGACAGATATCCCAAACTGGTTTTCCCCGTGGGGGTTTTATCCAGGGTCATGTTGACCAAAAATACCTGTGTACAAAAATGCATGTGTTAGTCTTTTAAATCTGTTCATTTTCAACTGTAAAGATCTTTATGTGTGTATTAGTTATTTTAGTATGCATGTGCTAACTTCTAGTTACTAAAACTACATGCTAAATCATCTAAAATTGGAAGTGCAACCATAACAAATCAGCAAGAAGTTCTTGGACTGTTGGCTGTCCTAAAACAGCAGCAAACACTTTACATAACAGTTGAAACTTAGAGCCTAACTGTGGTCAAAGACAGACCCAATAGGCATGCTTGATAGGACCTGAAAATCTTCAAGCGATGTGCTCTCCTTGGCTTGGAACATGAGAGGAAAGATAGGAGAATGTCGTTCTGAAGTATCACTGCAATTGTTGCTTGCAAACCCCATGGATAGGGCACACTAGTCAATTGGAGAAGATGAAAGAGTTGCCCAAAATAAACTAATTGAAATTGCCTACGATAGAGGTCAAGTGTTGCGCCCTAGCACTCCATTGGAGAGATGCATGATGGATGGATAAGGTAACTTAGATGGACACCCAGATGGAGCACCCTCCTCAACCATGAATGCCACTGAACCGAGGTAAACCTGTGAGATCAGACTAAACTGAATTGAATGTCTCATAATATCAACCTTTCATTCATGCATCAGTGAATCTAAAATAAAAAAGGAATCTTCTCAAGTAGTGTGCCCTCCTTTAACTTGAATAACACTGAATTGAACTGGATGATGCCTGGGATAGATGAACCGAATTGATCACTAGTGAGGTGCACTTCTCTAGCTCAAAAATAACTTGGATAAAGTCCAGAAAAAAGTAAATTAACTAATATTCCCTTTTCCCAAAATATTTCCAAAAGGGGAGTGCTCTATTGCATGGATAATTTTATTTTATCATGCCCTGAATATACCCTAGATGCTCTCAAGGTAAAACGGTCTACTTAGATAGACAACACTTTGCTAAAAATATATCCAAGTTAGGGTGCTCTTCTTCTAGTCAATCTACTATTTCTGGAACTCTGATGAAAAATATAGATGCCACATGGTAAAATCCTTACCTCTACAGAAAACCAACTCCAACATGCCTAGCCATCAAATCAAACACATGGAACCATCCCAAGACACTACATGGCACCATGCACATTTGCCACGTCACCTGCAAAAAATAACCTCCAAGATGAATTGAAGATTCAAGAAAGTACCATCTCACCATAAAAGAATATAGACATAGCCCTTATCATCTCGTATGTGTGCTTGGAATAGTAGATGAAGCTTCCTAAAAGTAGTAAGTTCATCAGTCGACCTTAAGATGTCAAGATATACCTCGTAGCACCAAAAATAGACATTGATAAAATAATATCACCCATGTCTTCGACAACAAAACTATTAATTAAACACATTACTAAATACAATATACAAACCAAAGGACATAACTCCTCATGTACATGACCTTTCAACGTATATACAAGATAAATGTAATGTACCATTATAATCATCTTAGTGTTAGTCAATCATTTATTACAATATATCTTTGTGCATTATTTTGTACAAGTATATTTATCTTATAGGTTTGCAACATATAAATAGGTTTGGGAATGCTTTGATTGTTTGATTGGCTGTTGCACACAAAAAGGAAGTTGTAATCTGTATGTAACAGTCAAATGAAATGTGTTGACCATTTGACCTGCAAGGATTTGGGGTGAACAACATCAATAACCAAGAAAGACATCTCTCTGTCCTGCAGGTATGTTCAAGCAACAATTCATTGTGACGAAAATAAACTAGATCATTAAATGCCAAAATCCTAGATAGTGTTGAGACGAAGATAGATAATAACACAAAATTATGTTAAGAAAACACTTCTCATGCATTACAACTAGATTTTCCTTGCTTATATAGATTTTGAGAGGTCTTATTTGTCCAAAACCCTAATAATAACCCAAAACCCCAACTTTTTATTGTCTAAGTCACTAAGGTGAATTTATTACTCATGTAAGCCTTATATTCTAACACCCTCTCTTAAGGCTTATAGTACTGAAAGCAAAACTTATTGAAGACAAACACATTTACTTAATACTAAAAACAATAGAATCAAACATTATTCAGATGCTTCTTTGAAAACAGTGGTTGAACTAGTAAGACTCTTTCAAGCTACTCCCTATTCCTCTGAAAGGTATAGTCTCCCAATTATAATCCAAGTTCCCAACATCATTGGACACCATTTGCACATGAAATTCCTCATAAGCATGGTGAAGGTATGATACTGAATTTCAAGATCTCGGATCTCCCCTAAACTATAGAACAACATTCCTAACATGCATGTCTCATAACCCTAATGAGATGTAGTTTCTTCGATCCACAAGCATCCTGGACTATTGAACAACTTTCTGTCCTCCACTGCATCACTCCTTGTCTTCAAAGTGTGGGCTCCTTAAAATGCGAACAAGCCAGTTCTTCAACAAGGTCATCGCCATTGTCAGTATCTGCTGGATCTTCCCTAATAGCTACATTTGCTGACTCTTTAAGCTTTTCTTTGAGAAGGTCATTGGCACAAGTTTTGCAATTAATCGCTATATGACCTGTTTGTTGAAAATTCTGATCTCAAACACTTAGTCAATAATAGATTTCAATCTCCTATAGTTATTCACCAATAAAGCAATGGAACCACATGCAATTTACTGGAACTATGAGTAGAAATACAAGTGACTAAGCAATCTGAAAAATATAACAGTGGAAATAACAATGAACAGTAGACAAAATCACCACATTTGACACAAGGAATTTCTGGGCAACGCCCGTGGGAAAACCCACAAGGGAAAACCCGGTCAAGGAGATTTTCTTCTTATTGAGCTAGGAGGAAATTTTCTGAGTTTACAATAGCAACAATATCAACATTAAATACACAACAATAATCTAGTAAACAATGCCAACAGACCACCACCTCGAAATCTCTGCTAAATACCCAAAAAAAATGAACCTGATTTCTACCTCGAAATTCATGACCATATTTCTGTTGTACGACTGTACTGTACGGTGCTCTTCTGGCAGCAGACAAGCCCTCGGATTCTGTGCATAACAGTTGTACCTTGCTGTACGAATTTTTGTTTACTAGTGCCTTGAAAATCATGCCTATCTTCAGCAAAAAGGTTGTCTCGATTTCAGTGCCCAACACTAGCTGTACGGCCCGACAAATACGTACTGTACAACTCTCCTTTAATGCTGTACGGATCTGTATCAAATGCTGAACTTCTTCCTTGGGATGCATGCCTATCCTTTCCTCGGGATGCGTTCCAATTCTCCTTGCTATTACTCTTTCCTCCAACTCAAGCACTCTCTTGGAAATTGTGCTTCTTCAACTTCCCTCCAAGCTCTCCTAAAAAATGCACCCCCACTTCTCTCTCAAGCTCCTTTTATGCATCTTTAATGTGTAACTGCCCTAACCCTTGGTCTCCCAAAGAGATGAATGGTCAAGATTAGATCTTGCCCTCTAGAGATCAACAGTCACGACTTAATCATCCGTTGAGTTCACTTAAATCACTTAAGTGACCCAAAGGTCATAAAGTCACTTTCACCCGTTAAATAATAAAAGGCTCAACTTGAATTTATAAAATCACTTTATAAAGTTACTCAAGAGAGAAATATGCTCGGTCTCTTCTACATGCTAAGCGCTGTCAATGCAGAAGTATCTCCGAGCTACCAAAATATAACACTCCCTCATAATATCTCCCTGGATCTGTCTCTAACCCCATTATGTCCTCTGCTGCTGTAGCCGCTCCCACTGCACTGGAAGCCTCTGCTCCCTCTAAACTCGAAGCATCTCCAACTACCTGCATTGAACTTTGATCAAGAGACCTACTCATCCCAGGTCCTCTCTTTGAAGCCTCACCACTGTCAGACTCAGGTTCTAGCTACCCACTGGATCCAACTACAGGCTGACCAAGCACTCTGTACAATCTCTCCAACCGGACACCAAGCAACACACTTGGGTCAGAAGAGATTCCCTCTGGATATAGGTATGCCAGTCCTAGAGAGAACACAATCCCACATCCATCTATCTCAAAAGACGACACAGAGAGCAAGTTCACCGATAGTTTGGGAACATATAAGACCTCGGCCAACTCCAAATATCCTCCTGACTCCAGTTGGAATCTAACACTTCCAACTCCCTCCACAACTAAAACATGTTTGGTGCTAACCCCACACCCCACATAGCTGCCTGAGCCGATCTTTGAAAAACTGAGGAATACAGACCTCATCCTCATCATGTGCCGAGAAGCCCCACTGTCCAAGAACCATGCGAGAGTGCATGTACACCCTAGGCACCCAATACCAACAAGACATGCCATCAAGGAAAACTCCTCGGACTTTTTCGTGAACTCAACAACCTCAGCTAATGTTGATACCTCTGGCTCCTCCCTCTTCTTTTTTTTTGTTTGGACATTGGCCTGCATAATGTCCCAACTCATGACATGCATAACATCTCACCTTACTCATGTCCTTCTTCTCGCCATGAGAAGACTTCTTGTCCTTCTTCTTTACTGCTACGAGGGCAACATTCTCCTCATTCTCCGCACCCTTTGACTGCCTGCTACAAAGAGCCTCCTCACGAGTCTCTTCCTATATGAAGTCATCCCACAATCTCTCCTAGTTGGGATGATTCTCCCTGGAGACAACACCTTTAACAAAGGTGTTCCACTTCTCTAAAAAACCATTCAGAGCGGTCCTAACCAATTCTCCATCTGATATAACCTCTCCAACTGCGCCAAGTTCATCACAAACTTGAGTGATTTTGGTGAGATATGAGGACACTTTTTCAGTCTTGGTCATCTTTATGTTTCTTAGCTTCTTTCTCAATACCATCTTCCGATTCTCATTGGAACTTTGGTATAGCTTGGTCAAAGATGCCCACATCTCGAAGGCATTTGCTTTTCTAGCAACATGGGGAATAACATGGTCCTTGATTGCATCAAGAATGATCCTCTTGGCCATCACGTTCTTCTTCTGGAACGTTGCCAAAAGAGTTGCATCTGTAGGAACAGTGACGAGATTCGATTGTGAGGTGTTCACAATGTCCCATAACTCAACAAAACTATCCTCTCCTTCCAAGGACTAAAGTTCTCTGCCCCATCCAACCTATCTTCGAACCTCAAGCCAGTAGCCATGGCCTTCTCAATTGAAACTCAACTCTTCCCTTTCCTTCTTCCAAGAAAAACCCCTCTGCACTCACTGCAAATCAATTGTCAAATCTCTTGTCTGCTGAACCTCAGAGCTCTTGCTCTGATACCATGTTGAAAAATCTGATCTCAATAATAGATTTCAACCTCCTATAGTTATTCACCAATAAAGCAATGGAACCACATGCAATTTACTAGAACTATGAGCAGAAATACAAGTGACTAAGCGATCTGAAAAATATAGGAATGGAAATAACAATGAACAGTCGACAAAATCACCACATTTGACACAAGGAATTTCTGGGCAATGCCTCTGGAAAAACCCAGAAGGGGAAAACCAGTCAAGGAGATTTTCTTCTTATTGAGCTAGGAGGAAATCTAGTAAACAGTGCCAATAGACCACCTCGAAATTTGTGTCAAATACCCTCAGAAAGTGAACTTGATTTCTGCCTCGAAATTTGTGCCCATATTTCTACAGCTGTACATTGCTGTACGGATTTCTGTCTACTAGTGCCTTGAAAATCATGCCTATCTTCAGCAGAAAGGTTGCCTTGATTTCAGCACCCAACACTAGCTATACAACCCAACAAATCCATACTGTACAACTCTCTTTTAATGTTGTATGGATCTATATTAAATGCTGAACTTCTTCCTTGGGATGCATTCCTATCCTTTCCTCGAGATTCATGTCAATCCTCTTTACTGTTGCTCTTTCCTCCAGCTCAAGCACTCTCTTGGAAATTGTGTCTCTTCAACTTTCCTCCAAGCTCTCCTCAAAAGTGCACCCCCCACTTCTCTCTCAAGTTCCTTTTATGCATCTTTAATGTGTAACTGCCCTAACCCTTGGTCTTCCAAAGAGATGAATGGTCAAGATTAGATCTTTCCGTCTAGAGATCAATGGTCATGACTTAATCATCCGTTGAGTTCACTTAAATCACTTAAGTGACCCAAAAGTCATAGTCACTTTTACCCATTAAATAATAAAAGGCTCAACTTGATTTTATAAAATCACTTTATAAACTCACTTTATAAAGTCACGTAAGAGAGAAATATGTTCGGTCTCTTCTACATGCTGAGCGTCGTCAATTTAGAAGTACCTCTGAGCTACCAAAATCTAACACTGTTGTTCGATAGTATTAACACTCAATCCCACTCATACCTATCATTTTCTTTCCCATCATTTTCTTTGAGTTTATTGTTGTCTTTGGCTGAAAATTTCCTTCCGAGTCACCTGCAGTGTCTCTCTTTTCTTCATGTAAGAGAGTTGAAATCATGTCTTGTAGAGTGTGTGAAGACATCTGACTAAGAGTAAATATGACATTGTTGTATGGAGAAGGTACGCTGTTTAACAAAATGGCTTTGTCTTCCTCTTCCTTTACCATAGCTTTGACTTTAGCTATCTATCTAACGAGAGATCTTAGATTGTTTATGTGGCTAGACATAACTTCGTAGACATCTTGAATCTGAATAACTATAGCTTTAAAGAAAACTTTACTTTCATTGCTTTTTTTGCAAATAGTTTATTCAAATTATCCCATATTTCCATGGATGAGTTTTCCAGATCTACATGATGCAACTTAGAGTCCAAGAGAGCAAGGCCAATAAAAGCTTTGGCTTTATCATCTTTTCTCTGCTATTGTAGTAATTTATTTGGATTTGCATGCGATTTCTTAGTCCCTTTGTAGGCGATTGCTTAGTCCCTTTACAAATTCCCCATAGATTTTTTCTCTGCTATTGTAGTAATTTATTTGGATTTGCATGCGATTTCTTAGTCCCTTTGTAGGCGTTTGCTTAGTCCCTTTACAAATTCTCCATAGATTTTTTGTTCATCAATTGCATTTGGATTTTCACTTTCTTGGTATGAAAATTTTGGCCAATGAATTTTTCTAGAGAAGTCTCCATTCTGAAAATTTTGTGTAAACTCTTATAGAAATTAATAGGGGAAAGTTTGAATTCTGGAATGTACCTCTACGTTTGCAAATTAGAACTGGTGGCTGTTGTACGCCTTGGCTGATTTAATTACTTCTTTATGGTAGGCTAACTAACAACCGTGTGGTGGGTGCATGGAAATTGTATGGTGGACGGAGCTGGCTAGCAGTTGTATGGATCACTGTGGGCTATGATTTCAGTAAAGTGGTTGTTGGTTAGAAATTGTATGACGATCACTGGTCAGAAATTCGTACGACAATGGTTGGATAGAAATTGTATGGCGGGATGGCACATGTATAGCAAGCTAGCGCCTCAAAATGACAACGACTGTTCTTGGCGGCTAGTCATATGACTATACAACAACTCTTCCTTCTACTTGATATGACAACAATTCTAATTGAAATGGAGGGTCAACTTTCATCGTAGTTGCTCAAACAATAAAGTGGCATGGTGTGCTCCCTTGGCGGTTGATCCTCTCTCTAGTGGCGACTCACATGACAAACCCTTCAAACTTGGCCATGAGGATCTCCCGCTTTGATACCATGCGATGAAGATAATCTAGATCATTAAATGCCAAAACCCTAGATAGGGTTGAGACGAAGATACACAATAACTTGATGTAATATTAAGAACACACATCTCACCCATTACAACTAGAGTTGCCTCTCTTATATAGAGTTTGAGAGGTCTTATTTGTCCAAAACCCTAAACATTGATAATAACTGAAAACCCTAGCTTTTATAGTTGAAGTCACCGAGGTGACTGTATTACACATGTAAGCCTTACATTCTAACAATCACAAGTATGGTATACATGGGAAAAAACATGGTTAAGGGCATGCACTCAATCCATCTAAAGAAAAAACGTAGTTTGATCGAAGTAACCACATAAATATGCATGCCCTAATGGAATTAGGGCTACTTGTGGACAAAAGCAAGGTTCCTTGGACTAATTTAGCAATTGTTTTATGCATGGGCCTAGAATCAGACCAACCAAATATAGAGGGGCCATATAGGGGAACCAAGTGGTTTATTACTGCCAATTATATGATCAAGGGTAAAGAGGCCAAGGTTTAGGCTAGGGTCATGGTACCAAACATGGGCACTCAAATGATAACATAAGCACATGTGGGTTATTGTGAGGATGAGGTGGAGGACCTTCGTGTCGTCCTATGGTGGTCCTATCGTCCTTTGTACTAGCCAAGGTTGAGGCTATTACAAAGTGCAAAACTTGGACAATAATACCTGGAGGAGATATGTGTGTGGCTAGTGCAAAGTGAAAATTCCATACCCTATGTTAGTATTTGGAACCATGCCATTTCTAGAGGTTAGGACTAGACTAACCATCTTATTGTCAAGGTTGATATCCTTCGACATCTTTTCTTCTACAAATCTTAGGTGTCTTTGTGCATAGGCTGCTTTTGTATAGGTTTTCTTTTGGATATCTTTCTTAATCTCTTGCCAAGCAAGAAAAGGATCTATGAAGCCACTAAGGAGGATAGTTATGAGGAGTGTATTTGTATTACATGAATCCTCCCTTCTAGGGATCTTAGTCCTCAACTATCCTTCTATGTTACGCATTTCTTTCACAAATAGGAGGGATCATCTAAATCTTGGGTTGCCTTTAAAGGTATTGGTCTTATGCATTATAGTTTGTCTAAATATCAAAATAGAGTTGATTTTCATCATCTTCAAAATTAATGCAGACCATTGTATAATTATTAACCCCCAGTAGTACTTGTGCAACTGGAGTGTTAAGATCTAGTGAGATTTCATCACATTGGTCTCATTTCAAATGCATCTAGACAATGACATGGATCAGTGCTCCTTCTAGAGACAGTTTCATTAGATTTCAGAAAATTGCTATTTAGCAGTACTCGAAGATTAGGGGCCTGCATGTTAGAGGCAATTATGTATTCTTGATCCTTGTAAAAAAGCAAGTCCAACGAGAACTTTTAACTGCATGTGAGATGGTCAGTCTTACTTTCTTTTTTTCTTTTTCTTTTTCAGAAGATAGATTGATGCTCCATCTATTTAGGATTAATATTTCTTGCTTTTTGCTTTTTAGGAGGAAGACTACTTTTTGGGCACATCTATAATTAACAATTTCTATGTATGGCAGGTACGGGTTGAATGTCTTAAGAGTTAATTTTTTGAGCATGTAGTGGTGGAATGGTTCAAGGATTTTGGTGGGTGAAGAGTTATGAGTCAAGATCAGTGTTGTGCAAGTGGTTTTTCTCCTAGGGTGACATGGGGCAGCTTGGTGGAAGATGCCCATTTTGCATGAGAAGACTAAGTTTGACTCATGTCAAAACCCTAATTCGAGTGGCTATGTTTAGGCTCATTCTTGCCAAGTTTGACTCTTCAAACCTTGATTCCATATGCTAAATTTGGCCACTCCACAACCTAGTTTGACCTTTTGGGTATATTTGGCATGCGCTAATTTTATCTAGCCTAAATTTAAGCCTTAAATAAATGTTTTATACCCTAACTCGCCCTTGTCATTTTTTATTGGCAAACATGCCAAGTTACCATGTTGTTTTTTCAAGAAAAGATTAAAGCTCAACTTTATCCAATTATTTAGCATGAGAATAAATGGCAACTCCACAAAAGCTAAAAGAATTAAAGTAGAAAGCTTTTACCAGTTCTGTTTGCATGGAAAAGAAATAAAGGCTGGAAAAAGGATTAAAACAGCAGAGAAAAACCTACTAAAACAGCAGTAAACTGAGTTGGCAGTCATGCAATGGATGATAGAATTTGGCATGTTTTTCTTTCTTTCATCCACTCGTAGTAAGGCTAAATTGATTCCCTTAGAGTGAGATTCTATATGTGCAGATTTGAGAGACAACACAGGGGTTAGACAGTATTCTTTCAGAGCAGATTGTAGCAGTGGACAGATTTTTACTCTTCCATCCTCCCATACCTTAGACCACTACCTCCACTGCAAGCAAGGAGATCCATGGCAGCCTGTCACCTATGACTCACTATGATGCAATCTATCTCTTGGGTAATATGTGATTTGGTAAAATTATGCTTTGTTCTAGCTCTTTGAACCTATTGGATGTCATTGATTAAGTTGTTTTATAGTGTCATGGTAGTTTATAGAGCACTTGTTTTGAATCTTCTTCACCTAAGGAACACATTCACTTCACTCATGTCCATTTATTTCGTTGTTACAACTATCTCTAGAATTTGATCTCAACCACTCAAGATTATTCTTTGAAACTTACCCTCACTCTTGACTGTTTTTGGACAGCCCAAAAGGGAGTCCTTTGTGTGCCGATCGTCTTGGAATTTGTGCAGAATTTTAGATTGGATGGCAGCATACATCTTCTAGGGACACCCCCCTGAGACTGGAAAAGCACTAGTCCAAACAGAGAGGCTTCAGACAGTGACAGGGTTGGTTGTGTATAAATATTAAGAATTAAGCCAGTCTGCCGGTGTTGATTTGCATGATATCAATAATCAAAAGAGCAGTAGACTTGTAGTCATTGCTATTTAGAGGCGAATATTGAGAAATGTTTCATTTTCAATACACTTTGAGGTTTCTGGCAGATAGTATTGTTTATCTCTGGACTAAGCAAGGCCTCTCAGTGCCTTCTTTTGATATGGGTATCTTATGTGTCTAGCCATATTTCTCGGGGATTATTTTAAATTTTTAACCATATACAACACTTGTTTCTTATCAATCCCTCTTTCTAGTCGTTTGTTTCTACCAAAGGTATATCACTCAGTCTCAACAATGTCTTAGCAAACTAGAGTGTAAAAGTCAATTCAACACTCAACTAAAACTCAGGGCATATGGAGGGTTTCTATTAAAGTCATATCACTCTAACTTGACATTATCTTTAGCAAACTATGGCTTTAGAGTCAACTTCACACTCAACTAAAACTCACCAGACTGTGATATTGTCTTATTAGCAAACTAGAGTTTAAGAGTCAATTTCTCACTCAACCAAAACTCACCAGATCATATAAACGATTTAGAAATTCACAAATGCATTATTCAGTCATCAAAATAGACACATGCTTTTGTAAATAAGAAAATGAAATGGTGGACATTGTACCTACATCATTGTTTGTAAGATGGAGCCCTGGAGCTTGATAATAGATTGTTTGTAATTCCATAATGAAAATGTTTTCCGTAAATTGTTTTCTTTTTTGTAATGAACTTAAATATATATTTTTTCTATCTTATTTAAATATTTTTCTTGTTGTTGATACACACACACCCCCCTTGGTGGGAGGAGTAGCAACACCCTTGCTTTTACCAACTAACCAAGTCCTTGTTAATGAACATTTTTCATATGGTACTCTATGGTACTAATATCATTGATATTTTCCAATATTCCTAGTCTACTACAAACTATCATGGTTTCATGGGAGGTTGGTGATCGAGTCATGTTAGAGAGTTTCATGAGTAATTGACAAGTTGTGCTACTATGGGTTTACCATTGGTAAGAATAGTATCTCATATAATGGAGATTCTCATACACCCACTAAGTGCTATGCTCTAAAATAAACCAGTGGATGACATATATGGATGATTGGTCCTCCTTGCTAGTGTTCCAAAATTATTGCTAGACCCATAAATCCTTAAGGAGATTTACGCAAGGACACATTGCGTGCTTGCTTCTTTGCATCCTCGATACAAGATCAACCTTGGATGTTAGGAGAGGCTCATTTTCCTTATCAGGAGTTATATGGCCTTTGTTTAGGATTCGACAAGAGACCATCATGTCCACCAATTTTTCTTCAAATGGCAATCTTAGATAGGTGACGGAGGAATTTATAATGATTGATGAGGATGTGTGATCTTGTCTTGTGACACTACTGTTTCCTTCTTGATAGTATTTCCTTCATAGTGTTTGTTTTGAACTACATTGTTATGCGATTTGTTATTTGTACCTAGCGTGGAGATACCTTAAGAACTCCCGTGGAAGTGTGCATTGTATCTTAATGTCCATTGACCACTTTAAGCATTTTCCTTCCGACATCAATATTGTTACAGGCTGGTCTCACTGTCCGCTAAATGCAATTGTAGAAACAAATTTGTGAAATAAATAGCATGTAATGCACCTATCCCTTGGAAGTGTGCATTATATCTTAATGTCCATTGACCACTTTAAGCATTTCCATCCATGGCCATCAATATTGTTACAGGCTGGTCTCACTGTCTGCTAAATGCAATTCTAGAAACAAATTTGTGAAATAAATAGCATGTAATGCACCTATCCAACTTCTACTTGATAGAGATGATGAACCCTCCTATTGAACCCTTGAGTGAGGTGGTAGAATATGGGCATCACCAAACCTCCCTTGCGACCAAAGCTCACATAGTCAATGTCAATTGACGTTGATTGCATTCTCTCATGTGACCAAAACTCACATGGTCTAGCTCATGAGTCATAATCTATTTTTCCAGCAAATTCCCATATCAACACTTCCTAATAAAAAAAACTACACTTCCTAATCAAATAATACAAGAGGGTCCACAAAGGGAACACCTCAATCAAATAACAGAACAGGTTGCAGAATACCTCAAACAAATGAATAATACAAGACGATCCATGCAGGGAATACCTTAATCATAACATCTTGCCTTATACCTTCCACAATACAAGGGTCACAGCCCCCAAAATATGAAAGAATGGAATTAAATACTTAATAGAGGATATACCAACATAATGTTTGATCACCACTTTCGACTCTTCCATCACTTGAAATTTCCATGATACCTGTTCTGAGTTTAGTAAGGGCTTATTTACTGGTACTTTAACAAATATAATTACTCCTTTCCTTTCTTTAAGTCTATTAAATATCACAAGTCGATTAGCATTCTATAAAAATATGATTTTTTACCGATGCCATCCTGCAAGATCATACACCAATTTTCGTTTCTTTGTCTAGCCATAAAAGGCCTTTATTTTTCTCTAATGTTTACGGGTTGAAAATTTTGCTGCCCATCATTGAAATGTCCAATGAATGATGGTTTCAATATGTTCCTGGAAAAGGATGTGCCATGACTCAGATGGAAGTAGGTTCCTTCCTATTGATGTTTTCCTGCTTGTGGAGTTCTGATTTTTCTAGTGCGATGTAGTGTGAATTTTTCTTGTTTCTCTCAGATTGTAGCCATAGATCTTGTTTGTTTGAGTCTTTCTCAATCTGTTTCAGTGGTTTACCTGTCACATTTTCTAATCAGACATGCAATCCTATCTGACTTTGGTGGTTATTGCCAATTACATATTCAACATTGATGCAGTCTGTTATCCAATAAAGTCCCGAATCCTAAAGCCTTAACGGTCATATGTATCTATTAAAATTACAATGTCCTGTCTGTGTGCTATAGGTCCTATCCTAGGACCTTTTTCATCGGAAACCTTCACAATTCCAAAGTGTAGTGCATGGTGTATCTGACATCCTATCTAATATGAAATGCATAAAAGAGAAACAAAACAAGATAAATAATTATATTTTGGGAGTGTACGCACCAATGCTAGGGCAAGACTTAAAGCAGCACTGATAAGTCCACTGTCTATTGCTATAAGAGAAACAAAAGCCTGCTTGAGGGTCCATCCAGAACTTGGCTTTTGCAAGAGTCTCCTTCCCTGTTTTAGTAGGAGCTGTGAGACATTGGCATCCATTGTTTCCTCCCTCCCTACCTAGTCTTACCTAGATCCAATACAGCAGCATTTATGGAGATATAATCCCTGGCAGCATGCTGGCAGTAGAAGAAAAAAGTTAAAAACTGTTGACTGTATTCATTCGAGAACTCTGCAAGTTTGTGATAGAGAAACCTGACAAGTTCATAACAAATTCACAAAAATGTTTGTGTTTTCATTCCTATCTAAAACCTTGTTCAACCTGTTCCCTCTGTTTTTGGGACTCAGAGATTGCTCAAGTTTATTGATATGAGTCAATGCGTGAGTCATCTTATGTCCGTAAGAAATGATAATTCACAATGTATGAATCCTGTTATCTATTAATTGAGAGTTTTCCAAGGTTAGAATTTAGATCGCACACAATTGCTATTGCTCACTATTTTAGGGGATTGTTCTAGTACTTGAGGTTTTGACTGATAAAAAATGTTGAAGGTGTTTAAGTAAGCTTCACTTGTCACTGGATTATTTAGGTTCGTATATATAGGTAATACATGAGATTTGTTATCTTTTGAAGATGTCAACTCTGAACTGTCATAATTTTAAATTTTAATTGAGTTGCCTGCAAGATTAGAGTTCTAGATGTATGCAATGTTCTCTATTTTCTTACAATGAACAGATTGGTTCAGTTTTAAGATTGCTGAAAATTGGCTTCTAGTGTTAAGATTGTTAAATATTGTCAAAGTGATGGTATTTAGCACATGCATTTTATATTTTAATGATATTTCTTTCAGATGTTTAGCAATGACATTCTAAAATGTTAATGATTTCTTTTGTTTATTTATTGTTTCTACAGACACGGAATGTTGACACGAAGCAATACTTGGGCCAGCTGCCAGTGTTTTTGTTGCAATTGCTAAATAGAATGGCATTACTTCCAGAGGTTAATCAGGCAGAAAATTCGCTGCCGTTTGACCAGTTAACGGTATGTTACTCAAATTACAGTAAGATAAAGATAGGAGGAAAAAGTCAACTTCTAGATAGTATAACTATCCAGGGACATAAATGTATACTATGTCTTGTATAACTATCTCTGACAATGCTAAATGACCTAGGATGAAAGCCTCAAAGATGATATTGGACTCTTAAGTCTATAGTTGTGGCCTCAGCCTCTTTGGAAAATTAATTTATGATTTACAATTCCAGCCTCGATTCTAACTGAATTTGCTTTTGTCAAAAACATTGTGTGGATGGAGGATTGGATTTATCCCTGTAGCTTAGTTCTGGAAGTATTCATGGTGCCATGTTTGAAAGTATAGTCATTTGAGATTGGGGATATAGATTGCTAAGTTGTGAATGTACACATTGCCTTTGGAATCTGTAGTCTTATTCAATATTGTTTCTTGTTATGATACAAGTGTTACACCTCAAAATTACTCACTTCGATAGTGTCGTCATTACAAGTGTTGTAAGTGTCGCATCTTGTCCGCAAGTGTCGCATCTTGACTACAAGTGTTGCAAGTGTCAAAAACATCATACTGCCATCTTGTCCATGTCGTGCCTCTAATGACATCACAAAGATACTTAAGACACCCCAAAGACTAGTTTGGAAGAAGATAAATCACTTGACGGGAAGTACAAGCCTTCTGCCATTGGAAAAACCACTAAAAAATGAATTTTGTAGAGGAACGCTCCCCTACCCACTGTCAGGGAGTGTTGGCGCTCCCTGAGCCTCTTTGGGGGAGTGCTTGAGCGCCCTGTGCACCCTTTTGGTGGAGTGCTACACTTTTTTTGGCAAATTCTGGGTTTGTTGAGGCAAATAAGGAAAGAATCCCTCAACTCCTGAAGGTAGTTGGATTCGAAAGATGGTCAAGGCATGATCTTAGGGAAGATCCTCAACTGAAGGAGAGGAATCCTCAACTTATCCCAAAGATCTCTCAAGTGGTTGGGCCTCTGCAAGGTTATATAAGGAGGCCTTCTCATGGTGAAAGGTAGAATGGAGATTGGGAATTACATCAAACTTATGATCTCATGAGTGAGATGACATCAAAGCAATCAATGGAGATTACTTGAGCAAAAGGGTTGGACAAGGAGAACTGGAAGAAGCTGCTGCACCTTCATTCAAAGGATTGTAAGTATCTTTACTTGTTCTCATTAATAATCAATGCTTTGCCTGTTTCTTTCAAACTTATGCTTGTTCCATATGAGTTTGTCTGCAGTAGATGGATCTATGTTTGAGCTAATCTCAGTAGAGTAGGAAGTCTTTTGTACCTTTGTTTGTTCTACAGGATCTATCAGGGAGCTCAGGATCAAAGCTCAGCGAGGACTTTGCAACGACAAACGTTGCTAATAAGGTACATATCTTTCTCCTTCTCTTTCATTCATTAGCTTGATTAGATCTAAAAGGAAGTCAGTGTCCATGTTAAGCACTTTTTTGTCTTGGCCTTAGGAGTCTAGAGGCCAAGAGGGAATCCACTTGTCTCCAGCCTTTGATGATCATTCTGGAGTTAAGCCACTAGCTTTCAAGCTGGGGGCATACCGAGCTTAGTCTTTGTTCTTTTTCGTGCTCGAAAAAATATGAGAATGCAACCAGGTAAACTTTTATCTCTTTTTCGGACCCGCATGGTTATACGAAAAAGGAACCCCCTGGAGTCGTCTTTGAGCTCTTTTCAGACTCTCTAAACATGAAAAGATTGCCGAGTGATCTTGATTCCTTTCCCACTCGTTAAAAGGTTTGAAAGGGCGTCTTTCGAGTGATAATGTATCTCTTTTTCGGCCTCGTGAGACTAACATTACGAAAAAGGACAACATTGGAGTCGTCTTTAAGTTGTTTTCAGACTCTCTAAATATGAAAGACCTTAGAGTTTACCTTCTCTGGACTCGTTAAACAATCATACATTGAAGGGCTCATATGAGACCGAACCCTTACTTCTTCCAGTTCGCGAAACAAAGGAAGAGGGACTTACCGAAGGTGAGTCATATCGAGCATGTGTTACCCTCCTCGAGCTCGTTAAATTAAAAAGAGGTACTCATCTATCTGGATGGGGGAAAAATTGAAAGAAGCAAGCCAAACAGTTTTTGAGAACACTACCAGTAGCTCTTACGGTCGCCCTTGAACACGACACTTTGTCTTTGCATGCATTTTAATCCGCTGAACCTCTGCACTGAGCCAATCCTCTGAGTTTCTTTTACTCCTTTGGGTCACCTGACGAAAGTCACAGCATCCACTGCATCCTCAAGTTTTGGTCCATGTCAAGTTTCCGCTGTTGTGCCTTAGTGTTCAAGGGAAGTATCTGCCTCGAGAGTCAGCCATCACAAATATCCTGTTTCAATACCCATGTCAGTCCATGTTCATTTGATCTACCAATTACATCTCTGTGACCGTTTCCTGTCGTTGATGGGGGATACATCAAGGCCCTCCTTTGACGAGTCTATTTCCGTCGACTTCAACACATTATCTGGGACTTAGACTTAGAAACCAGTTAGTACCTTGGGACCTACATGCCTCAATGGAAGGCCTCCTCGTGTCCGACAGTGGGTTTGCATCATTGACCCCTGATCGGATGATTCCACGGATGTTCGACTTCAGCTCATCCATTCACATTCGTTGGAATGTACTAGAGTACCTTGGGAATCATTAACATCAATGGTGATCTCCCTCGCGCTTGTTAACGACTTACATCATTGACCGGTAATCAAGTGGTTTCTACCATGTTCGACATCAGGACATCTATTCACATGGTTAGATTCGTACTACATCGGGATCAGTAAGAAGACCCTGGGTTGAGGTTTCACTCTTATGTATACTTTGCCCAAGTTGCGAAGGAGTTTTTTTGAACTATGACACATATACTGTTACATAGATCCACTTTGTATTGGTCGTGGCTATGTCTTGTCATCTCGTAGATCCACTGTGTATCCTTCGTGGCTACGATCAGTTTAGGTAATAGAAGTATAGATCCACATTGTATCTGCGGTGGCTATAACATTTTGTCAATATAATTATGGATCCGCAGTGTATTTTATGGTCGCCATACCTAAAAAGTCTTTATCACTCAAGCATAGGTATGTCTGCCTTGGGTTTTGAAACATGGCGTAATATTTGTTTGATGGTTGTGTGCATCTTTTTCCGGTTTCTCTGTGTCTATACCCTTGCTCGAAAAAGTCTACAAAGTACTTCAATCATCATCGTCTTCTAACTTCGTACTTTGGGGGGCAATCTGTTACACCTCAAAATTACTCACTTTGATAGTGTCGCAAGTGTCGTCATTACAAGTGTTGTAAGTGTCGCATCTTGTCCGCAAGTGTCAAAAACATCATACTGCCATCTTGCCCATGTCGTGCCTCTAACGACATCACAAAGACACTTAAGACACCCCAAAGACTGGTTTGGAAGAAGAGAAGTCACTTGACGTGAAGTACAAGCCTTTTGCCATTGGAAAAACCACTAAAAAATGAATTTTGGAGAGGAGCGCTCCCTGAGCCTCTTTGGGGGAGTGCTTGAGCGCCCTGTGCACCCTTTTGGGCGAGCGCTACCCTTTTTTTGGCAAATTCTGGGTTTGTTGAGGCAAATAAGGGAATAATCCCTCAACTCCTGAAGGTAGTTGGATTCAAATAGATGGTCAAGGCATGATCTTAGGGAAGATCCTCAACTGAAGGAGAGGAATCCTCAACTTATCCCAAAGATCTCTCAAGTGGTTGGGCCTCTCCAAGATTATATAAGGAGGCCTTCTCATGGTGAAAGGTAGAATGGAGATTGGGAATTACATCAAACTTATGATCTCATGAGTGAGATGCCATCAAAGAAATCAGTGGAGATTACTTGAGCAAAAGGGTTGGACAAGGAGAACTGGAAGAAGCTGCTGCACCTTCATTCAAAGGATTGTAAGTATTTTTACTTGTTCTCATTGATAATCAATGCTTGGCCTGTTTCTTTCAAACTAATGCTTGTTCCATATGAGTTTGTCTGCAGTAGATGGATCTATGTTTGAGCTAATATCAGTAGAGTAGGAAGTCTTTTGTACCTTTGTTTGTTCTACAGGATCTATCAGGGAGCTCAGGATCAAAGCTCAGCTAGGACTTTGCAAGGACAAACATCGCTAATAAGGTACATATCTTTTTCCTTCTCTTTCATTCATTAGCTTGATTAGATCTAAAAGGAAGTCAGTGTCCATGTTAAGCACTTTTCTGTCTTGGCCTTAGGAGTCTAGAGGCCAAGAGGGAATCCACTTGTCCGCAGGGGGATTCACCTTCCACAACAAGTAGAGTGAACTTGAGGACAATGTCTGTTTACTTGGAACATCTGTGCCAGAGGGACTTCTTTCAACTGGAACAGGTTGATCTACTTTGCATTCTCTCCGCCTGGTGAAATCCTCTTAATTGTGGTCCCACTGGTTTCTTTGCATAAAATGATGACAATTGACCTGTACAACAATTATTGGTGTGCATAAAATGATGACAATTGACTTGTATGATAAATATTGGTGCACTCAGGTAGATTACTATAGCAACTTTGTAAGAAAAAAATGAAGGTATTGTAACTTTATAAGGAAAACTTAAGGCATTTCTGTACAATTTGCATTGATTAGCTATCTTTGGATTGATGGCAGCTTGATTTCACTATACGGTACTCAATGACGGCTAGTGTTTTTTTCTAATTTTAATTAATAGTTTCAGTGAACCTGGTGCTCTCAATGGATTTATGAAATACTAGGCAAAGTAGTTTACATATCTTTCATAGTTGTGGAATCTTAATTCAGTTCTGCACTTGGATCCTGGGTTTGTATCTTCTTTACAAATACAAGTTGGGGAAGGTGAAGCATCCTATGTTATTCATTCCCCATAGAAGCAAAGCAATAGTATATCGACAACCCACAATAAAAGGTTTGTGAAAACATAAAAGAGGTCTATTTTACTCGTTGTAAAGCCTATGAATGACTCGAGGATTAATTCTTCTGTTAAAGATTCAAGGCAACAAGAAGAGTTGAATGGTATATTGGCAGAATATCAAGTTGTATTTTGGACAGCCACTGGATTACCACCAACTAGGAAAATTCGACATGCCATAAACTTGGTTATAGGCTTTTTATATGCTGTATTGAACAAGATCTCCAATCTAGGAAAAAAGAGATCAAAGATCAGCTCGAGTTGATTGATATAGTCCACAATAGGCCAACCTCTTTTTGGTGTGATTGATCAATTGTATTATAGCCAAAGAACGGTAAGACATGGAGAATGCACATAGATTTCTTGGCCTTGACCGCGATTGTCATAATAGAAGGTACACTTTGCTTCTTATTGAGGACTTGTTAGACCAAGTTTAGGGTCCCTGTTTTTCAGGAAAAGTAGAACATAAGTCTAGAAATATTTAGATTTGAGTTGAAGATAGTAAACAGTGAAATACTATGTTATAAATCACAGAGGGTCTATATGAGTGACTAGTTACTGCATTCAACCTTACTAGTGCACACACTGTGTTCATCAGGTTTATGAATGCTGTATTAAAAACATTTCCTCATTCGTTTATGATAGTTTTATCCATTGTTGCAGAAGTTGGACTTGGGAATAACTTGGCTGGGATCCCAAATCATTGACCCAGGAAAAGCTTTGGAAAAAATCAGGAAACTTGGCAACATATCAGCAAACATTTAAAAATGCATGAAATTTAATTTTTTTCCTACTAATTTATAATATAAACATTGAACATCAGATAATCACATTGCCAAACGAATATGAAAAGAAGATACATATATAAGATGTCCATGATACATATATAAGATACATATATGAAAACTACCTACCTACTCAGAAGCCAAAGCGTCCACAAAATCTAAACCTTTATCATTACTTAGAGGCCGAAAATCTAATGGGGATTCTGTTGACTACATTTTTGGTCAACAGTATTAAGCCGACAAAGCATTGCCAGACTCCCCTCATCTCAAACTGCTCGTGCAAAGTTCGTGTGTGCTCTCGCTGAGCTGTTGCTACACACCTTAAAGAAGACGTCTTCAGGTTTTCGCTGTTATTCTTAAACCAATACATATCATATTTATCAAATAACTTTAAAGTTCGTGTGTGCTCTCGCTGAGCTGTTGCTACACACTTTAAAGAAGACGTCTTCAGGTTTTCACCATTCAAGAATATTTGATAAATATGATATGTATTGGTTTAAGAATAACAGTGACAATCGTTGGTCAAGTTAAATGTATGTTAAACAGGCAAGATCAAGATCCTCAACAGACACCAAATTATGATGAAAGCGGAAGAAGGCGAAAGATAACTTGCATATCCTTCATATTTGCATGGGCTTGATCTGAGGTTTTTCAACAAGGACAATGATAGACTTACAAGTTATGGTGTGCAATCATTGGCATAGTATTCATAAAATAGTTGATTGTGGTAATTTTACTTGTGCTAGACAAAGCCAATTCCTTTTGGCTTTTATATTACGTTCAAACAAAGATGCATTTTTTATGGAAGAAAACTGGAACATTATGGATGCATACCTTTTGCATATTTCAAATCTGTTGAGATTTGGGTACCTTGGAAAGTGGTCCCCATGTGCTTATGAGTCTCTAAGCACAAAGGGGGAAGACTATTACCCTTGTACTTTACTTTATGATTCTAATTTCACTTTGACTTAGGAGTTTTAAGTCAAAAGTGAAATATGTCACTTAAGTCATAAAGTGACAATTAATTCACAATGTGGGTGAATTAATAGACATAAAGCAACTAAGGAAAGTGGGTTTCCTTAGTGATATTATTGGAGTTGATCTCACCCATTGATTAGACTTGCTTAGATCTAATCTAGGCCATTGATCTTTTAGGGTTGGCATGAGGAGGCTAAAGAGAGTTTAAAGGCATTTTGGAGATTTATTCTTCACTTGAGAGTTTTGGAGAAGAGAAGAGGGGCACAAATCTTGAGGAGAAGGAGGGCACACTTCATGAGGGTTTGAGAGAAACCCTTGAGAGCTTGAGGAGAGGCTCTTGTGTTGTTTGAGCTTGCATGGAGAGCATTTCCATGGAGCCATAGTTTCCATCTCTGAGAGGGAGCATTTTCATGGAGGAGGGGCACATCTTGAGGAGGAGGGCGCATTCTATTTCCTTCATTTGCTCATCAAATGAGGAGGACTTGTCAGATTGAGATGAGATCTGATGCATAGGGAGAGGAGAGCTTGGGTGCTTGTTTCTGTGGAGAGAGACATTCAGTTTCTGGCTCAGTTTATTTATGGTGATCATTTCTGCTAGGAGGAGGGCGCACATGTTGAGAGGACTGGCAACTACCTGGTAGCAGATCTGCTTGGAGGATTCGAGCTCTGAAAGTTTCAGTGGAGAGGCAGCGCAGGAGAGGACATTCCTGTGGAGGGATTTCTTCATTGGGTTCTAGATGAGCTAGGGTGCTTCAATTCAGTACAACGGGCAACAAAGGGAGAAGGCGCACCACAGTTTGGGCACTTCTTTCTCTAGTTCTTGTGGCAAGGCTTGTGAGGAGCTTGCTATGTATACAGGTTCCATTGTATTTCATTACTTGTTTTATCTCTTGCTTTAATCATCATTATATAGACAGATATCCCAAACTGGTTTTCCCCCGGGGGGTTTTTATCCAGGGTCATGTTGACCAAAAATACCTGTGTACAAAAATGCATGTGTTAGTCTCTTAGATCTGCTTTATTTCAGCTGTAAAGATCTTTAGGTGTGTTGTACTTATATTAGTATTCATGTGCTAACTTCTGGTTACTAAAACTACATGCTAGAGCACCTAAAATTGGAAGTGCAATCGTAACAAATCAACAAGAAGTTCTTGGACTGTTGGCTGTCCTAAAACAACAACAAACACTTTACATAACAGTTGAAACTTAGAGCCTAACTGTGTTTAAAGACAGACCCAGTAGGCATGCTTGATAGGACCTGAAAATCTACAGAATCAAAGATCTTGTGACGAACATACCGACTAAGCAACAAGGCATCAAACTTTTCAAAGGGATCAAAATTCTCAAAAGGAAATTTCCAAGTATATACTTGTAACATCCAAGGATATGGTTGCATCCAAGGACTCTTTAAAGCATTTTGATAAAGACGATTATTATTGGCGGCCAAAGTTTTATTACCATTGCTCCATGAAAAAATAGTCCTATATGTCATACGCATAGTTGACTGCAAGTACTAAAAAAAGAGTTTTTCTTGATTGTTAATCTCAAGTCTAATTTCAATCTTCTTGTTGGGGAGGATGATACAACGCGTGATATTGGAGGTTCAATTGAATGCCTAAATCAAGCAAATAGAATGCCCTTTCTTCAATAGCTAGTTTGGGAAGATGTATAAAATGTTGATCTCTCATAATGGGCACTTATTTGATCAAAATCTCATCAATGAAGCACTGGTTATTATTGAAGTCACTGTGTTTTTTTACCTCGCTAGGTGTCAATTGGGCCAGACATCTGATGCCACGTCATATGTAGAAATGGAAATCACGTTAATGATAAGGATCTCTCGGCTCATATTGTGGACTTGTTGGCCGCTACAGTTAACTCTGATAACAAGCATATTTTAATATAGAGAGGGAAAATATCGTGGCTCCCGCAATGAGCCCCGATGGCATCTTTGTAAACTCATTGGCATTGGAAGTAAATGCACTAAGAGCCCCTCTAAATATGAAATGGTTGAATAGTGAACACTTTCTTATTTCTTTGGTAACCAGTCGACAGGGTGCATTCTCCCTTTGGTTTTGAACGATACGTAGCTTCTGTGTATAAATATACTCCAGAACTATTACCCTTGCAAGACAAACATGGTTGCTGCAAAAATACAAGCAATGGCCCTCAATTAGAGCCTGGAGGGTATTACGAGTCAACAACAATAGGAGAGTGATGGATGCCGATGGTAGATGTAATGTCACCAAGAAAAGGGTCAATGGAAAAAAACCTCTGGCTCAGGGCTCTCGCCTTATTACAATGAGTCCTGGGGCAAAATTACTTAGACAGGCGACTGCAAATAAGGGTATCTCTGCTGCCAATAATCAAACTCAAGCATCAATTGATATTGTCTAACTATGTATTGTATTTCAAAATTCCGGGAGTCATTACTATGAGGATCCCCATTCTATTCATTTTTTAGTACCTCGGCATGGGAAATACAAAAAATGGTTTTCAGAATGGGTGCAACAAAGTTAAAAAAGGCAGCAACCTGATAAACTTCAAACCAGTGAATTTTCACATGTTAAATGGTGGAACAGTCACATGGTTTGAAGGAAATGATCAAATCAATGATTCATGCAAATGGTGAAATACATTTTGTGAGCACCAGAGTCAAGGCCTTGGATATATATGTTAAAAATAATTAAAAAGTACATAGGCAAGTGTTTCTCATCACCTAGGCGCCTAGGGGTGGGAAAATGTCTAATGTGGACCCTAGTCATTTAATTCATGTGATATGAATTAAAAGTGACTTTATGACTTAGGAAAAGTGGGTGAGTGAAGTGAGTTAATCTCCACCATTCATCTTGTCCAATCTAAACCCTTGAATTAAGAAACCCTTCAACTTCCCTCATTGAGTCGGTTAGGGTAAGAAGGCGTCCCCCATTTCATTTCTCCATGAGCATTTGGAGAATGTTGAGAGAGAGAGGTCGAGCTTTTGAGAAGGAGGGCAAACTTACTGCTGGAGGCACGAATTTCTAGGCAAGAGTATAGCACAGAAATCGAGGCATAAAGTACAGCCAGAAAAGGGCCATACAGTACGGATTTTTTGTGAGGCCGTACATTAGAAAAGGGCACAAAAATCGAGGAGGCCGTACTGCAGATTTGGCACATATTTCAAGGCTGTCGTACAACAGTTTTGACACAGAAATCGAGAGAACATGGATTGGCACGAATTTTTGAGCAAATTCTGTACAGTTCGTACAACAAGAGGGCACAAAATTCGAGGGCCATACAACATTGTTTTTTGGGCACAAATTTCAAGACAGTTTGGCACTATTTTCAAGGAAGATTGTTGGGCACATTTTTGAGATAAGTTTGTGTGACTTGCTGATAATTTGACTGCTGTAAATATCATTTTCTCAGAGCTCCGAAAATAGTAAAATGCCCCTCTCTCATTGGTTTTCCCATTGTGGGTTTTTCCAGGGTCAATGTTAGACAAAAAATCTCCTTGTCTTTAATTTCTGGGTTAGTGTGCTGTTGATAGAATTATTTATTTCTGCATTTAATGCTGTTCAGAATCCTCATGTTTCACTTTTGAGAATTGTTTGTGTGCTTAGAAATTGATGCTATTATAAAACTAGGTTTTTGGGCATTAAACAATGATTAGTCTCAATGAGACTTGAAACTGGGTGAGGTCTAAAATTTTTACATGGTATCAGAGCAGAGTTGAAGAGGAATGCATAATTAAATCAGCGATACAGAGAGCAGGACAAAAGTTATTTCACCAGACATAATTTTGGAATTTGTTATTTCAGCTGAGAAGGGTCAATGGCTACAGGTTTAAGAGTTTAGGACAGACTTGATGGGGCAATAAATTTTGGTGCTTGAAAGGAGAGAATGATTTTGCTTCTGCAGGAGAGTGAGTTATGGGACATTGTTGAGAACTCTACAACAAAACCAATAACAGTACCTACAGATGCTACACTTCTGGCAACATATACCAAGAAGAGTATCAAGGCTAAAAGAATCATCCTTGATGCCATCAAGGACCATTTGATTCCTCATGTGACAGGGAGGACAAATGCCTATGAGATATGGGAGTCCTTGACGAAGTTGTATCAAAGTACAAATGAGAACCGAAAGATGGTTTTGAGAGAGAAACTAAAGAGCATTAGAATGATCAAGGCGAAAATGTGGTCACATATCTTACCAGGCTGACACAGGTAAGAGATGAACTTGGTGCTTGTTGACCACCTATTCAACTAGGGGGTCAACTCCATGTACCATGAAGATATGCATCATCAGATGTTACCAAGTCAGAGACTATTTGGTTCTGCAGGGCAATTTTTGCCTCCAACACACATTTTTGTAAATGGAATTTCCGCTCCCCTGCGTGGGATAATAATGTAATAGGTCTACATGGATCATAGTTAGGTCAGTTACCTTAGGATTTCTTCATTAGGGGAGTTCCTTCACTGAGTGTTTTTTTTCCTCAGGTTATTAATTTGGCCTAACCAGCCTTATCAACTTCCCTTGAGTTTTTCACTCCCATTAAATAATTCCTCCAAAGTGGTGAAAGGCGTCCTAATGGATTCATCCTCTGGTAGCTAGTGTTTAGGAATGATGTAAATGACCATGTAAGACATATCAGAAAGTTTCGCGGAATTCCGTCGAGTCTAGATAGGTTTTTTTTAATTAATTAAAATTTCCTAAGGTTGGAAATTTAATTAATTAATTAATTAATTTTTGATAAATATTGTAAAAACTATGTCCTTGGGCTTTTGATAGGGGTATTTGTGTTCAAAAGAAATGGAATGAGACCCCCTACACCCTTGGACCAAGTTTCAGCTCAGTCGGACAAATTTTGCTAGGTGTTTGTCCACAGGGAGTCTTAGTCAGGAAAAAAACAATTTTAATTGCTAAGCCATGACAAAGGAAAAATGTCAATTTTGTAATTTTGGAATAAATGGAGTAAAGTGAAGGTGGATAATGATGAGAGAGATATATCCTAACTTACCCAACCCCTTTCCCAACCTTTACATAACCCCTGGACCCACCTCTCACTTGAAAGCTCACGCCCCCATGGGGATTTGCACCCCCTCTCTTGGAAAAAGTGGAAACTTGCTTTAAGGCAAGTTGTGGGCCCCTCCCTCATGAGGTGCGCCCTTCCTATCCTCCCCACGTCCCACTTGGAGTGTGTCCCACCCACTCTAACACACTCCCACTTTCCATTCCCAGCAAAACCTAAAAGCTTGCGCCCTCCCTCCTTGAGATCTCATATTGGCTTGGGTTTTGACACTTGGCAAAGATCCAAGAGGGGTCACTTGGCCTCTCAAGGTATAAATAGAACCTCTCCCTCACTCATTTCTCACCATTCTTTTGAGTATTGTTATGCTACCATTTTATTACTATCTCTCTCTCTTTCTCATTATTTATCTTGCTTCCATTTTATTTGTTCTTGGAGAGCTTGGAGAAATTTTGTTGCTACAACCTCTCCCTTTGGTAATAGAGAAAAGCTTTGGAGGAATCATGGAGTACGAGATTTTGTCTTGACGTTCCATTCTATTATGAGGTGATCTTGTTCCTTCTTGGAATGTTTTCTGTGAAATATTGAATATTTGCTTGGGTAAATTTTCTTTATTTAGCTAAGTTTAGCAATAGTGTAGTTGCTGGCCTATATGTTTTGTATTTGCTAATGATATAAACTTGGTTGTGTTATTGGTGCATGCAATACATTATCTATTCTTTATCTCACGTTTTGTTCAAGGTTTGCAGGTTATCTCAAGGAGCTTTGTTGGGATAGATTCGAGCAAGAATCTACCCTCACAGCTTATTAAAAACTTCATAAGCTTTTCCATTTCTATTTCTATCACTATATTATTCAGATTTTGGTTGCTAACTCTCTTAGATAGGTCATTTAAATACATTATTTTTTTGGTTTTTATATGCAGAAAATTTCTGTTGCAAAACAAAAGTTTTCTTAAYGTTTGTGGGTGTTGCAACATTTACAACAAACAATAGCTTGCTGGTTTTTGCAGGTTCTCGCCAGGTCAAGGGTACATGCTGCCCGTTTTCAGTCACAACACATTTCCAAAGGCCCCCTTTTGATGTGGTAACAAAATCCCTTCTTTCTCCATCTTTCTAAAGCATCGTAAGCAAGCCCAAAGGGGGTCCCCAAGTGGCTTGCCTTCTTGTTTTGATTTCTGTTTTGATTTTCAGTTTTAGTTTAGTTTTTTTCCTTTTTCCTTTTTATTTTTCTAACCCCCATAGTATAACTAGCTTACTTGTGGATGTCTAATATGCATGCTCATGGTTAAACTTATCTAGTATTAGATCTCACACATAACTAAATGCTAGTTTAAGCCCGTGGAGGCATAGGATACAATCTTTCATTTTCGTTATTTCTTTACTTGCAAGCTCTCGTTCCTCAAGCATTTATCTTTCACATTTGCAAGCAAACATGGGTATCTTAATGGTGTAAAATAATCCTTTCATTTCTGCAAGTTATTTCAAGTTCTGTTTATGCTTTACATGCAATAATCTTACGATCTAAGAGCTTCATTTTCCATTGCTTTAATATTTCAGTTTGGGGCCCTTTTGACACTTCTAGAACACATGAAACTCATAGTAATATACTCAAACACCTAAAAAGACCCAGTCCATAGGTTTAATAACCAACTAGACTTAATAGGACACCTTTACCGACCCATCTTCGCCATTTAAAACGGGGACTAGAGGAAGCAACATAAAGGTGATAGGCCGGGGATGGTTTCGTGGCGAGGAGCGTCCTTTTTCGGGACTACTCTTTTTCTTGGGCTGACCTATGGAGCTAGGGTAGGCCTCTATTGGCCCTTGACCAAGTTTTGGAGATCCTTGGCCATGTTTGACCTATTTTGGGACTTCGACAGGCTGGTCGAAGGCGGAGCGCAAGTTGAAGCGGAGATCGCGGGATCTTGACCCCTTTTTAGGGCATTTTTGGGATTAGGTTTATGTAACGGGTATGGGGATGTCGACCCATGGGTTAACCCATGTGTAGGCCCTTTTGTAATGTATAAATAAGTAACTTGGCGATGTAAGTAGTGGTGAATGATTGGATGTTTTGTGTGGTTGATGCTAGGTGCTAAGTATTGTTCTAAGTGCAAGTAATTGTAAGAGGCTCCGTGCTTAGTGTATGGTCATTTCTAGTGCTTTGTGCATAGACTGTGCGAGGAGACTTTGTGTTGTAACTCGGGGAAGGAGGATCTGGCGAGGTGCGCGCAGATCTCCTATTCTCTGCAGAGTAGGATTTTAATGCTCTGTGCCTGTAAGAAGCTTAACAAAAGATAATAAAGAAGAGAAGAGTTGGTGGACGTAGCCCCATGCTGGGGTGAACCACGTATATCCTGTTTTATGGTTGCTTTGTGCATTATGGTTGTTATATTGTTTGTGATTTATGCTTAGTGTAATAATGTATGTTTAGATGAATATGATAGCTTAGTGCCTAATGATGTGAATAAGATGCTAGATCTGATCTGTTTCCTTATGCTAAGTGCTTAGATGTGTTAGATCTGGTTGAATATTGCGTTGCTCTGTAATTAGGGTTTTATCTACGAAGTAAATACTGGTTGAATACTAACGAATGGTAACTGCCAAGTGCTTTGTTAGAGTATTGTAATCACAAATCTGTGTCCCAGCTAGGTTGCAAACATCTGAGTCCTGGAACCACCCCTGCGTCTACCTCGGGTGAGACTTCATCTGCTTCTCAGGTGTTGCCGAAAGGGCCGGTTGTTAGGGTTTTGTTGGTGCGCTGTTGAAGCATTGAACCCAGGGTCTGCACCTGTGCCAACAGTCTCGGTTCCATACTTCTTGAGCACCCGCCAATTACTTGGTAAAAGCGGGGGGAGTATTGGGTTGACACTTAGTTAGGATTGAAGCATCATTTAATAACTTTTAATCAATCCTTAATCTACAACTTGTGGGCAATCAATTTAATATACTGTTGGCAATCTACATTTACACTTGCAAGCACTTTCTCACTGTTACATTTACATGTAAGTTATCTTTATGAGTTGTGGATTAATTATCTAAGTGGTTATATCTATGCTTTGGGACACTTTCCTTTTCAAGCATTTCCCATTTAAATTGTTGTTCCTATTTTGGTGCGATCCCTCAAGAAGTTGCGCATCCTCTTGGAAGCATTATCTTGTTGGGTCTTGAGTGATTTTTGTGTACCATTGATAGCAGTCCAATAGAGTAAGTGCATCGTTTTGAGGATACTCTCTGTTGTGAGCATGCTTGGCTGGTTATGTTGATGGATGCATCTTTTTGAATATCTTTAATTTCCTACACATACAAGTGATTGTTAGTTGGTGCCTTGTATCATTGCATTTCTATATCTTGTATCCTTTGTATCTTTGTTTAGCATTACTTTGTTGTAATCTTTAGATATTCTTTATTGTATCTTTGTATCTAGTTGTATCTAGTCTACTTGTAATCTTTGTAAACTTTGTAACCTTGTGTAAACAACTTCCCTTAAACTTAGTTGACCCCTTGCCCAATCTTAGGCACTAGTCTTAGTTGTCCTAGGAAAAGGCTTGCTTGACATTCTAACTGTTGCACTTGCATTGTTGCCTTTGCATCATAGGCTAGATTTTCCCCCAACCTTTTTAACTAATTAAAACCAACTCCTAGAACTTAAACGTTAATCTCATCTAGTAACTAGGGTCTACCCCCCTTGGCTTCCCTAGGAGTAAGCCTAGATGGAAGAGGTTCAAGTCAAAGTGACAGCGTGGGCTTTTAACCTAGGCATTGTGCCTCCAAGGACACACTAAGTGAGCAGGACTTAGCTCACATTTGCAAGTGTGTATAAGGACGACAACAGTGCTGTTGGGGAGGCCATTGTTTACAGTGAACTTGTGAGGACAACATTGAATGGGGTGACCAAACAATGGGTTGTTTTTGTTGAGGGCATTGTGGCAAGGGAGAATCTTCCCAAGTGGGAACGTCTTTGGGATGAATTTGTTCACGAAGAAACACAAAGAGGGTATGTGCATGGCAATTCATCTACTGGTAATGATGAGGAGAATGTGGCTCTTGCTGCTAACAACAAGAAGAAGTTCAAAAAGTGTCCTAAGGTAGGGAACAAGCCGAAGGGTGAAGGCAAGAAGGACATGAGCAAAGTCAAGTGCTTTGCATGTCACATGTTTGGGCACTATGCGGGGCAGTTTCCTAATAAGAAGAGGAAACATATTGCAGCTTCAGCAGAGGTGGAAGAGTTTTCCACCAAGTTCGATAAGGAGTTTTCCTTAGTGGTGTGTCTTTCCACTAGAGCCACACATTCCAGTGTTTGGTATATTGATAGTGGTGCCTCTTGCCATATGACAGGTGTTCGTGAGCATTTGACAGATCTTACACAGATTGGTGATCTTGAGGTAGTGCTTGAAGATGACTGGGTGGTCAAGGTAGTTGGTAGTGGGACAGTATCATTTAAGAGGGAGTCTCAACCTCCAATGTTGTTGAGAGATGTCCTATATGTTCTTGGCTTGAAGAAGAACTTGATTTCAGTTTCTACTATTGAGGAGAGGGGGTATGAGGTGTTGTTTCGTGATGGACAGGTGCTCCTATTTCCCAAGGGGTCCAGCATCACTTCGACCAAAGTGATTGGGACTCAACATGAGAAGCTGTACAAGCTCATGTTTTAGCCAGCTAGTGCATTGTATCATACTACCATCGACAATGATCTTTGTGAGCTATGGCATCGGAGGATGGCCCATTTACATCATGGAGCTCTGAGGATACTGAGGGAGATTGTGACTGGAGTGCCAGAGTTCAGTACAGAGAACCAGGAGTTGTGCAAGGGGTGTGCCTTGGGAAAGTACACCGAGACTTCTTTTCCAAGCAGTGACAATAGAGAAACAGGTATACTTGATCTGATTCATTCTGATGTATGTGGTCCTATGTCTTCTATATCATTGAGTGGTTGTTTGTACTATGTCATATTTATTGATGACTTCTCTCATAAGTCTTGGATTTTCTTCATGAAGACCAAAGGACAGGTCTTCAATCGGTTCCAAGAGTTCAAAGCTCTTGTGGAGAACCAGACTGGGAGGAAAATCAGAGTATCGAGGACAGATAATGGGGTTGAGTATACCTCCAAGGAGTTTAATGACTTTTGTGCAGGAGAGGGCATCAAGAGGGAGTTGACTGTTCCTTAGAACCCATAGCAGAATGGGGTTGCTGAGAGGAAGAACAAAGCCATAGTTGGGGCTGCGAGAGCCATGTTGCATGATTAGGAGCTGCCGCTCTTTCTTTGGGTTGAGGCATGTTACACTGCAGTTTATATGCAGAACAAGAGTCCACACAGAGCATTGGGGGATAAGACTCCTGAGGAGGCTTTCTCTAGGAAGAAGGCTGAGGTTGGGCACTTTAGGATTTTTGGGTGCCTTACATATTCACATGTCCCTTCTGAGAAGAGGACAAAGCTAGAGCCCACAATAGAAAAGGGGATTTTTGTTGGGTATAGTCAGACTTCAAAGGCTTTACGCATATACATCCCTTCCTTGAGGAAGACAGTTGTGAGAATGGATGTGAGATTTGAGGAGGATAGAGCCTTTAGGAAGTCACGAGGGACTGAGAAGGGTGAGCAGTCATCACCTTAGATTTAGGTGAGTCCACAACAGACTTCAGTGATATAGAGTTCAGGTCCACCAGTTTTGGTGACGACTGATCCACAGATGTCAGGATCACAGGCTACTAATCCTCAGATTTCAGGATCATGTGCTCTAGATTCTACTTCAGGTTCACAGTCTTCAGGTGATGGGATTGAGCAGGAGGAGTTCCCTCCACGGGACACTACTTCAGAAAGGAGGAAGCCCAAGTGGCTTCAGGACACTCTGAAGGAGGCACAAGGTTCTGTGGGGAATCCCATGAAGGCTGTGAGGGAGAGTAAACCTCCTGAGAGATTTTGCAGCTATCTTGCGATGGTGAGCAACATCTGGGAGTCTGAGCCTTCCACTTTTTTGGAGGTTGTCGGTAGACAGGTTTGGAGAGATGCCACGATGGAAGAGTACAATTCCATCATGAAGAATGATGTTTGGGAAGTTGTTCCTGTTATCCCCGATATCTAGGGATAACTAGGAGATCATGTCTCGAGGCCCACATGGTCCTAGACATGGAGTACCGAGAGCAGGAGCGACCTGAGCATAGTCCTGGAGGACCCTTCTTCTTTTTCTCAGCCAGCTTTGTCCTGTCAGCAGTACCAGCCTCCATCACTATCGGTTTGGGCTTGCATCAGAGAGGGTTCTTGCTCCATGAGGTAATTGGTCCAAGGTATCATGGTATGTGTCATATTTGATCATTATAACCTTCTTATGTATGCATTAGATCTCTTTCATTTCAGATAACTGCTTGGATTTTACACTAATCTACTTGACC